>VYXD01002182.1:99572-134422 GCA_013397195.1 Hylia prasina
TGTGGCCAAGAAGGTCAGTGATGTCCTGGGATACATCAGGAAGAGTGTGGCCAGCAGATTGAGGAGGGTGATCCTGCCAGTCCTGGTGAGGCCACAGCTGGACTTCTGTGTCTGATTCTGGGCTTCTCAGGACAAGAAAGACAAGTGACTACTGGAACAGGTCCAGTGGAGATCTACAAAGATGATTAGAGACTGAACATTTCTCTTATGAGNTGTACAAAACAAAGCATTAACCATGAATATAGGGATCATACACTACTGTGGTAAAGCTGAAAAAAATCTCCAACATCTTCCCCCACTTCTTCTTAAAGAAATATAACTTTATTGGTAACACTCCCGCAGCTCCTGGGATCTAGCTATGAACAGCGAATTCTTTTCATTCAGTAGTACATATTGAAAATATGTATCTCTCCCTCACAATGTTTAAAACCAGCACTAGTGAAAAGACTTTCAAAGTGCTGAAAATGAGCCTGTTGTCTCTTAGATGTAAAAGGAGAACTTCATAATATTCAAGCAAACTGCCATACCAATTATCTGTAAGCTGTCTTCATTAAGATGATCTGTGAGAAAAAAAAAGTCAGGATAATCAAACTAACAGTACTTTAGACTGCCAAGTGCTTGTAATTTTACGAACTCTTTTCTTGATCTTGAAACCTTCTTATTGACTGACAATTAATTTCACACTTCTCAGTGACTGCCATCAGGTGTTTATTTTCAGTTATGTTTGGCTGAGAGAAGATTTGAACCCAAGACCCGTTAATGAAAGTGTCTGCATTTCATTCTGCTCTCCAGTCTTCTGATGCTACTTATCCCTAAAAGGCAAATAAAAAGCTACTGGAATGTATCCAGTGGCACACAAACCATTCCTCGTAGTCTTTTAAAAATGTCTATCTGCAGAAATAATTACACAGCTGCTATTTAATATTAAGTGTAAGAACTAATTCTTCATATGAATAAAAGTGGATAATATACTGCTTATTTATATCTGAGTTTTAATGAGAAGAAGAATTACTTTTTTCTGTTTACAGAACATCAGTTTGAAAGGTAAATAGCAAAAAAATTCTAATCTGCCCAAATAATGCTGCAAGTGACTGATTCAAATAGTTGTTTCATTTAATTTTATATCTTCTTACTTCTAGTGCTTCCGTCCTGTTCAGGATTTCAGTTTCTGCACTGAAATTGAATTCTGTCAGGAAATTGAAAGAGGCTGGGCTAGCCAGGGAATTATGCTGTTTAGTATATCTGCAGGTGACCTAATGCAGAAACAGATTACGAGTGCTGAAACATTAAGGGTTAGCTCAAACATTATGAAATTGGGGTTACACAAGGAAGGAGATATCCATCCTTCTATTTCTTCCTCAGAAGTTGTCCTAAAATTGTCCAGATTACCTATTTTTGCAAATCTATTCCTATGTGATGTCAGTTTTTCTAACCCCAAATGAAATTGTTAATCTAGTCTCTTTTTTGAGGTTATACCATTTTACTCTATCAATTGATTTTTTATACTGCTTTCACAATTCTGCTAGCTATATTTCTATTTTCATAGAGCAAAAAAAAAGGGTGAGAATAAATGAAGAATGAAGAACAGCTACCAACTAAATTAGGCAAAGGGAATTTTTTCTATTAAGCTAAAATAACAATTTATTTTTAAATTATAAAAATAACCCAACAATTGATATATTCCTTTTTATATGTCTATTCTTACATATATAAATNCAAGAAAACTTATTTACTGTACAAGTGACAGGACACTGGAATAGACTGCACATAGAGTTTGTGGAGCCCCCCTTTCTCTTTCTGGAGATGTTCAAAACTGCAATGATCTCCAGAAGTCTCTTCCAAACCCCAACATTCTGTGTTTCTGTGACATAGATATATAGATAACTCAATATAGAGATATAGAGATATCAACCCGTAGATATATAGACAGATCTGTGTGTCTATGTGTGTCTGTGTACAAAAGAAGTGATTTAGAAATACATGATGACAGAAACATTCCAAAGAGAGTGCTTTAGTGCTTCATTCTATTTATATATCAGGTACACTAGTGTAGTACATCATGTTCTATTAAAAACTTAAAATATATTGTTTCTCACAATGACTTACTCTCTTTTTATATACACTTAAAGAAAAACACTATCTTCAAAGTTACAAAAGGTAATTGAAAACATAAAATATATTTTTATGTTATAACCAAAGGACAGTCAAGTGCAGTTTTGGTTAGTATCACTGAAGGTAAATTGCAAAACTGTAATTATATTCGTGGTGACTATCAACACAGAAATTTAAGCTATACCAGATAATCAGTTGTTAAACCCTAGAATGTGTTTGGTATACAATATTTTTCCCATTCCAAAGGAACACTTTTAAGTAACCTTTTTCCCCACAACAGGTTAACTTTACTTCTTTTAATTATTTGTGTTTTGGTTTATTCATTTTAATTATTTGTAATTTCACACAATTACACAAAGCATTTCATAAATCAATGCTATAAAAGTAAAAAATACCATGAAACTTTCAGGGGAAAATAGACATGATTTCCTCTTCAAAATATTTGCCACCAGCTTTAAGATAGTAATTTACCACAAGCAGTTCTTTCCTACAACTTTTTCCTCCAGGGAAAGACAGTTTTAAGGAGAAAAAGAAGTTGCTGTCTCAACTAATGAAGAGAAAATATAAATGTAAGGCTCATATTTCTTTGTGAAATATTTTGACTTCTGGAATTCTGAACACTCTATATTGTTGTATGCAGAAGAATTAGACAAATTTTTGGTCATTCTTTAGTCTATCTAAAAATTTATTTGTAAGAGGTAGTTCACTGTCAGTTTGTTCTGTGAGTTACTTTCATTACATCTGAACTTTACAGGACTTTGTTTTAGCAATAATCAAAAATAGTTACTGCTTAAGAAGTATCCGTACTTAGGAGCTGGCTAGATTTCATAATGGAGCTGTTTTATGTAGACAGCAGTTACTCTGTACTACATACATCATGATTTAATTTCATGTAGAGACAAGAAGTTGTTTCCACAAGACAGTTCCTGCTGTGTGGCTGCCATGTGCACCTAGTTGAGCAACTGTTTGTGCAGCAGGGTCTCAGCTCTGCTTCTGGGAAGAACCTTTTTGATGGTGTCAGAGATGTCCTGCACATCAGCAAGGTGTCAGCACCTCAGCAATGGTGGCAGGGATGTCCTGCAAGCAGAACCAGATTTATGCTACAGGATATAAATGGGGGGATATTGTCCCATTGTTCTGCAGATGAGGGGGGAAGGATCTGGGGACCAGTGCATGAATCTTGTGGGTCAATTGTTACTTTCATGGCAGGTGCTGATGGCTAAGACCCAGGCCAAGACCTAAAACTAGCACTTACTATGTCACATCTAGATACGGTGTCCAGTTCTGGGTCTAGATGAACCAGAATTAGATTAGCAGAAACCGCCAAGGAGGACCTCAGACCATCTCCCTGTGAGGAAAGGTTGCAGATATGTTTTGCCAGGAGAAGGGAAGGTTTTGGGTGCACCCAGCAACATCCCCAGCACCAAAATGAGGAATGGAAAAAACGCAGGTGGGCTTTCCATGCAGTACATAGTAGGAGGGCAAGAGGCAGCAATACAAGGTGCAGCATGAGGCAATTGGATTAGAGAGAGATAAGCAGAAGTCTTTTTCCTATGTGGAGACCCCAGTCATGGAACCAAGGCTCAGGGAGTTTGGGCCATCTCTTGCTTGGGGGGTTTCCTGCCTTGACTGGGTGAAGCCTTGAAAAATCTAATCTGACATCACATCTGAGCCTACTCTGCACAGGGGCACAGGTTGGGGCTGGAGACATCTCCAGGTGCCCATCAGTGTGAATTATCCTATTAGCCTCTGAGAATGAACTGAAAGGTAATATATGATAACTGCAGTATATTTGAAATATTGGGCACATTTCACAATATTGAATATTAATCTGCCTGGACACTGTTTAGAGCAGAAACTCTAGAAGACCATTAGAAACATATACAAGCCTCCAAATGTGAAAAGACAGATATTGTGAGAGAAAAATTATAGTTCACAATTTAAGAAGCCTATAAATCACATGAAGTTTATTTTTTGGTCTGAATAAGAGAAAAATCAACTTGCCATATCTTAAAACATCTTTAATTTCATAAAAAGATACAGAGCTTAAAAGTGCAAAAGCTTTGTTGATCACAGAACCATCAAAAATTTATATGCTGCTGCAGATTAAGCACAGTTGGCAGCTAAACCCCAACCAGCTACTTGCTCACTCACCCACAGTGGGATAGAGAAGGCAATTGAAAGGGTAAAAGTGATAAAGAATGTGGATTGAGGTAAAGACAGTTTATTAGGCAAAGGAAAAATCTGCATGCGCAATCAGTCCCAATAAACAGGGAGGTATGCTCCCTTCGTGAGGCCTGGGCAAAGATCACCAGGAAACTTACTAGCCTGGCGTGACCCTCAAACATCTTCCTATTAGTCATTTTCCATGTAGGAGGCAATGAAGTGGCCACTGATAGTATGAGGATAGTCAAAGAGGACATCAGGGCCTTGGAATGGCTGTAAGGGAACTTGGGCCACTCCTTTATGCTTCCAGTTGAAGGCAGCAACACGGGAAGAAACAGTCACTCTGAGTTCTACTACAGATCTTTATCCAGCCCAAGGTCCAGATTTTGTGTTCAGTTTTGATAAGAGTCATGAAATTCCTCTCTCTTTGCTTGTCTAGCCTTTCCTCTGATTCTGATTAGCATGAATGTGTCCACACATTGAATACTCTCTGCACTCTGTCACCTTGAAATTACTGAAAGTGCCCTATGATTCATGTAACTGATGAAGACATTAAGAAGTTATTGCTTTTAGAATCAAACCTTCAGATACAACACTGCTAATTAGGTTAGTCACAATGATTTTGGCCTGTTAATTTTCCAACCACCCTTATTTCCCCTTCTAATCCATATTTTACCAATGTAGTTATAAAGATATTATGGGACATCATGACAAACTTCTTGAAAAAAAGCATAAAATGTTCAATGACCTCCCCTTATCCACTGAATAACAGGCAGACTGGCATACTGTTCTGTAATTTAAACTTAATGAAACATGAAGGTAGATACATGTAATTTATATCTCTGTTTTAACTGATCAGTGAAATTAAATGAAGAAAATCCTTCATTTTTATTAATTATGCCAGTGAAGCTTATTTATCATATTTCTAATTTTTTATGTTACTCCTACTAGGAGGATCCCTTTAATTTAATTTGGAGATAAAAGTTAGAAAGCCATGACAATGGCAGAAATATTAGAAAAACTCTAAGCAAGAAGTCAAACTTCCAGGAGAGCTGATAGTACTTCCTAATAAAGGAAAAAGTGTTGCATTGTTTTGTTTTGTTTTTTTTTCCCTATCCACCCCTGGCTGATTTCATATTACTGGTGCTAATACATATTATTCTTCAGTCTTTCTGCTGTGACAGTGGTCAAAATGAGATAATCTCAGATATCGATATCATAAGTAATTTCCTTTCCCATTATCAGGTATCAAATTTACTTCCAAGAATATGGCCTGTGTCCTTTATGTATTCCCCTTCAGCTTCTTTGTGCAATTTCAAAGATGTTATTTTAATCTCCAAAGGTGTCTGTGAGTTTACAGCACTCTTTACAAAGATAATTTCACTATTTTCAAACTCATACAAAACAATTTCCTTCAGGGATGTGGAAACTATCAGTATTTGGAATGATATATGCAAGAATGAAGAGCAAAATTTTCTTTCTTACTTTTCCTGAATTTTGTGAAATCCATGAGAAAAAGGGAACACATTAATCTAACCATTTGCATTGTGTTTCTTCAGCAAAACAGGAATGGAGTAAGTGCTAAAAATGAGACTGGAAATAGAGATGAAAAAAAGTTACATCTCTAAACATAAGAAATCACAACATAAAAAAAATCTCCTCCAGCTTTTTAGCTAAAAAAAGTTATTTCTTCATATCAAATTAACACATTTTGCTTTTGAGATAGAAACTGAGATGTGTGTGCAACAAACCATCAGCATATCTATGATTTAACAGTTGACAGTGAACTAGATGAATTATGAGGTGAAAGCTACAAAGAAAAAAAAGTCTTGAATTAAACTGTGAAACATAAAGACAAGGAGAACATGTTCCCCCTTTCTAAGGGAATTTCAACCTCAATGACCAATAGGCCAATGGCAAGTATAAATATTGCCATCTTTTTAACTCTCTGATTTGTAGGCTGTGAACTGCTCTTGACAGACCTCCAGGCCAAGGACTAAGGGAAGCTGCCTCTCACAGCAGGAAAAGCTAAAAAAAAATAATGGGGACATTTGAGTTGTACAGTTTCACTGTTTTGCAGCATGAGGAAGGTTATTATAGCAGTGATTACTTTTGCATTTCCAACATGCTACAAAGAAATGAATGTGATTAAAATATATGCCACCATCTTATCATTGTTGTTTTCTTTAAAAAATAATTTCCAACTTTCCTCCAGTTTCCTTGCCAACAGATTTAAGTTCAAACAGAAAGGCTGGTAGCTCAAATCCCAATATACTTATTTCTTTCCCCTATTGACAGTCATTTTGGAACAGCATAATCAGCATATAGAGCTCAGAGGAAGAGCTGTGAAATGACAGAGAAGTTATCAGATTACTGAGGAGGGAAGTATTTCTTATTTTTAATGAGATGTCATTTTCACAAATCATAGTGTGCCTCCTCAAACCAAAACAAGAATACAAGTGCACTCCAACACATGTATGCAGAAAAGTGAGGGAGATTTGGTGACCCAAAAAAGCCCTAAGCCTGATGTTCCTGTGGGTTACTAATTTCCACTGAAATTATTGAGATGAGAATTTCATGTAGGAGCTACACATTAAAGATTAATATTGGGCTAGATTTGTTTCAGCATCACTGCCAAGCTGATGGTGGGAGATATTTTTTTTCTTCTAAAAATATTGTGATTTATCATGCAGGATGACAGCTTCCAAATCTTTTTCTAAGAGCTGCTCTTTTCCTTCCCTTTTCTTCCAGATCATGTATATAAAAGATGGTCGGCATAGGCTCTGCCACATTCCCAGGAGCCTGCGATCAGGTTCTGTCAGTACCACTGTGGAGAAAATAGTTTTAATTTCTCTATATTTAGAAGACTGGCCTTGCATGTTAAAGATACATGTACTTCATATGGTGGTGTTAAAATGATAAATTAAAGATAGAGGGTGTGATTACATTGCTTCCCTATTACAATAATAGAGCAGGACCAAGTTTTATTTTCAGTAGGATAAAAAGCCTGCCATAGTTAATCATATTTACTACTAATATAGTAATATAAATAAATTGAGTAAATAAATCAATACTCACAATAGAGGAAACTCAGCCCATTACGAAAAATGTTATATGATGTTGGGTGGTGGGTAAAATCCAGCTTAATTTTCTTTGTGTAATGAGAAAACTTTTAGCTGGAAAAATAGGAAAAACAAGTTCAAATGGGGGAAAAAAAAAAATCCACTTGTAAGATTCACAGTACTGTCAGCTTGCTTGGAAATACTCCCAGAACAAGCATTTGTGCTTTTGGAAAATTCTGATCTTTTTTCACCCCAGAAATACAGAAAAGAAGGAAAAAACAATGCGCATTTAACACCTAAAAGGACAAATTAGTGGTTTTAATGTAGTGAGGAGAGCAAAGTTTACTTACTAGTTTTCACATTTGTGAGTATTTCTTGGTTTATTCTATGTTTAGCTTTACAAAATGTTCTTGCTTCTGCTATATGACAGTAATTTCTGCAAGCTTAAAAGATTATATTACTGTGATATAATTACTTAGTCTACTGGTGTCTTCTTTAAGTCATAAAACACTGTATTTATCATCCTAGCTCTAGTTTTTCATACTTTTCCATGAGACTATATGTTTGAGGAAAAAAAATATTTCTATTTCAGTGTCTCTTTCAGGAGTATATTTCTTCCTACTAGATAACAAAGATATTAATTAATCTATTAGCCATCAGAACAGAATAGTACTGTTTGAGGTATGACAATTTTGCATGCACACCATCAGATGATTAACCCTCCTGAATTTACAGTAAAGTTATTTTTCTAGACTCTAACATCTACATCAAGTAAAATACAAAGTAAACACATTAATCTTAAAATGCTTTACTCAAACAGATTTCCCACCCCTTTTGTTTTGAGATAATTGTTCCTTTTACCAAATAGATGGATGTTTAACGTCTTCATTAATGACCTGTCCTATGGGACAGAGTGTACTTCGATCAAGTTTGCAGAAGATACCAAGATGGGAGGAGTGGCTGATAAGATAGATGGGTGTGTCATTCAGAGGCACCTGGACAGACTGGAGAAATAGTCCCTGAGTAACCTTTAAAGTTCAACTAAAGAGTAAATGCCAAACCCTGGCCTTGGGGAGCAATAACTGCAGGCATCAGCTCAGGTCAGGGGCTGATGAGCTGTAAGCAGCTCTGTGGAAAAGGACAGGAGGGCTCAGGTGAATCTAAGTTTAACACGAGCCAGAAACATGCTTCTGGGGCAAAGTACAGCCTTTGTGCTGTTTTAGAAAGGCATTACCTGCGGCTCAAGGGAGATGATTCTTCCCTTTTTTTCAGCCCTGGAAAGTGTTCTGTCCTGTGCTGGGCTCCAAGGACATACTAGAAAAAGTCCAGTGAAGGGACAAAAAGATAATTAAGATACTGGAGTACATGATGTATGAAGAGAGGCTGAGTTTAGCCTAGTGAAGGCAAGCTCAGGCAAATCTCATCACGCACCAATGAGGGGCTAAAGAAAGAAGAGTGAAGCAAACTCCTCTCAGTGGTGCCTAGTGACTCAAGAGAAAGTGATCAAGAGAAAGTGATCAAAACTAAAATGACATTGAAATTTCATATGAAAAACAGCAAGTAGGTTTTTTTTTACATTGTAGATGATGATAATATTAATGGTAATTAAATATTTGAATATTTAAATATTTGAATTAAAGTGAGAGAATAATAAACACATGAAGCTGAATTACCCCATTCAAACAGACTTCTACTTTGTTTTGAAGCATTCAATAAATTAAGAATATGAGCGTGGAGAACAAACATCAGTAATTTTCTGCACAAGACAATAAACAATAGATAGTTGAATCAGGAGACAACATACAGGAGAAATGCAAGTGAGGCACAAAGCCTTAAAAACAAAATCTTAAAAGAACTCTGAAAACCAAATTGTAGAACAGGTTAGGTACTATGAGACGAAACAGTGGTCAGTGAGTGACAGTCTAATGTCTGCTTCACAGCAAAAGATGAAAAACATAAACTAGAATATTCCAGTAATGGTTGAGAAGCATGAAGTAGCTTCTGAAAATGTCTAGCAAACAAGAGGAAAAGGGAAAGGGAAAGGGAAAGGGAAAGGGAAAGGGAAAGGGAAAGGGAAAGGGAAAGGAAAAGGGAAAGGAAAAGGAAAAGGAAAAGGAAAAGGAAAAGGAAAAGGAAAAGGAAAAGGAAAAGGAAAATTCAGTTTTGGAAGGGATCTGTGATTATTATCCTAATACTTGATCAGTTTCAGGGCTGCCTAGAAGGTAAAGCACATTACTAAGGGCATTGTCTGAAAACCTCTTATATAATGACAGGCTGGGGGCATTGGCCACCACTCTTAGAAGCCTGTTCCGGTGTTTGATTGACCTCTTGTACTGTGTAAGAAGTACTTCATATTGCTCAGTCTAAACCTCCCCTGGCACAACCAGTGGCTTTGGTCCATTGATTCATCCTGTCCAGATCCCTCTGCAGAGGCTTTTCACCCTCCAATGCATCATCACTTCCACCCAATTTGGTGTCCTCTGCCAACTGACAGAGGTGAAACTTGATTCTCTCATCCAGGTCATTGGAAAAGTTATTAAACATGGCTGAATGCAGTATTGAGCCCTGGGGAATATAACTTATGATTGACCACCAAATGGATCTAATCCCATTAACCACCAGTCTGTCTTTTACCCAGTGAAACATTGTGCCCATCCAAGCCATTCCATTCCCTCCAGGAGAATGCTGTGAGAATCGTGTCAAAGGCTTCACCTAAGTCTAGGTAAAAACCACTTCACACTGGGGTGGTATCACCTTGAGTATTGTGTGCGGTTTTGGTCACCACAATATAAGAAAGATATTAAACTATTAGAGAGCATCAAAAGGAGGGCCACAAAGGTGGTCAAGAGCCTTGAGAAGAAGCCCTGTGGGGAGTGGCTCAGGTCACTTGGTCTGTTCAGCCTGGAGAAGAGAACTTGCATACATCTAATTGAGCAAAAAACTGTTACTTATGAACAGTGAAATACTTATTAATTGAAATGCTGGTATTCACAGTGTCTTAAGAAATGAGAAGACATTAGAAAGCATTGAAAACAATTAATAATTCTTTTATTATACCATAATCTTTCCAGCAAGGTTTGCTTAGAAATTCCAACCAATTTCTGCTTTATCAAATGTAAAGAATATAGTGCATGAATAACAATGAAATTCCCAGCACAATATTGCTTGGCTCTGGTACTAAAAATGCAAAGAATCTTCATTTATTAATTGCTAATGCACATTTCTCTCAGGCTGTTTGCTATTCATGCAAACACTGTGTGAAGATAAATTTAGCTACTAGATGAGTGGGAATGGGCTGATTGTCTAACAACTTAGATCTTGTGATATTTAACAGACACCTCAGACTAAAGTGCTCCAGCTTCTTATTTGTCGCTGTATCTGAAAGAATTGGAAATCAGTAATACACCATGCATTTTTCTGTTTCACAAAAAATGTGCAAAAAGTCACTTGTGATATATGGAATGACTGTGATGGGGTGAGAAGAGCAACCATTCCTGTGTATTAACTATAAGCTTTGACTCCCTTCCAGAAAAAAAACAAAACAAAACAAAACAAAACCCTTTTTTGTATTGTACCTCATATAAATGGATTGTATAGAAGAAGCTTGAATAAATATGAGGAACTCCTAAAATAATGCATTAAAAATGAGCACTATTTTAATAACATATTAGATAGAAGATAGAAGATAGAAGATAGATAGAAGATAGCAGATAGAAGATGATAGAAGATAGAAGATAGAAGTAGGCAGAGTAATTATTTACTATAATTGTAAAACTTCAGAACAATAATCTAGTTAAAATATCTTTCACTATTGAAAACAGTCTAGTGCCACACCCATAGCTTCCAGTTATACTATCTTTTCATTTTTCTTGGGTGTTTATGTTTTTCATATGATATAAGTACTGAATTCCTTGGAACAATGAATTGAATTCCAAGAAAAACTCTTTCATATTGTGAAAGAGGTCACAGCAAACAGGTACATGAGGAAAACATGGAAATATCACATCATCTTCCTAAACCAGACTAAGACGGCAAAAGAGGGAGAGAATGTGATATTTTTTAGGTGAACTCCTATTTATATGTAGTTTTTATTTGAAAAGCAAAATCTAATTCCCAGTCATAGTTTTGTATTCACAAAGTCCCTACCAATTTGTACCTGACATCATTTTCAGGAGCAGTGCTACCTCTCTGGGCCTGAGTAAGGAGCTATGAAACTGGAGTATCCTTAGGAACAATGGTGTGAGACAGCAGGAAGCAGACCAAGTGGAATGGGTTGACTATGGCTGGAAGCAGACACCCACCAAATCTGCTGTATCATTTTCCTTTGCAACTGGAAAGAAAGAAAAAATATGATGTTGGGCTCATGGACTGAGATAAGAAGAGAGAGAAGTCACTGACCAATTACTGTCACAGACAAACCACACTCAACTAGGGATATTGATTAAATTTAATAAATTGAATTTAACAACGTCAGAGCAGGAGTGTGAGAAGTAAAATAAATCTTAAGAACATCTTTCCTAGTCCATCCCAGGCCCTTCCTCCCCCTCCTCCAGCTCAGGGAGACAGGGAATTGGGTTATGGTCAGGTCATCACATTGTTTCTGCTACTGCTCAGGGAAAGGAGCTCTTCCCCTGATCCAGTATGGTGTCCTTCCCATGGGAGACAGTTCTGCACAAACTTCTTCAACGTGAGTCCATCTCACAGGGAGCAATTCTCCACAACTGTCCAATGTGTCAGTTTTCCTCACACTGCATTGCTCCACTGTGAGTCCCCCAGAAGGTCACAATTCCTACCAGAAAACCTGCTCTAGCATGGGCTCATCTCTCCATCAGTCTGCAGGTCCCTGCCAGGACCCTGCTCCAGTGTGGGCTTCCCACGGGCTCACAGCTCTCTTTAGGCCATCCACCTGCTTCAGCACAGGTTTCCTTCATGGATTGCAGGTGGATCACATCCCTGTGGTCCTCCGTGGGCTGCAGGGACTCAGCTGCTTCATCCGGGGCTGCACCATGCCTGCAGGGGAATGTGGGCTCCAGCACTTGCAGCATCTCCTCCCCTCCTTTTTCACTGTGCTGGTTTGAAATCAAACCAGTGGGAGATCCCAAGTCAGAACTAAAATTTAATAGGAAAATTAAAATAAAACACAGTAGTACAAAAACACTGTCAGAGTCAGAATACAACCTGACACCCTGTCAGTCAGGGTGTTGGTAGTAGTCCAATTAAGCAGTGGCTGCAGTCCTCCTGGACTGACGGATGTGGTTATGTTGAAGCACTGATCCTGTAGAAGGGTAAAATTTTCCTCTGATGGTGTAGATGGATCCAGTCTTCCTATGGGAATCCAGTGGAAAAAGGCTGTCCTGGTTTTCTGATTCTCAGATTGTTACCCAGGTAGGAATGCTTGGCTCGTCCCCTGGGTGGAGCATCTCACAATGGGATGATGTAATTTTATCAGTCATGTGGTGAGCCTTAATGGCCCATTAACAGAAGATATCTCCCTGGGCCGAGGATGGGTCATGGAAGAGGTAAAGAACACTGCCTCACCTGGTTTTAACAAATGGTAATAGATGCATACTTTTGGTTATATCATGCACTGCATCTTAAGCATCCACCTACTTTGGTGTCTGCAGAGTTGCTCCTCTCGATGTTCTCACTCCACTCTTCCCTCCTTTTGATGCTGCTCCGTATATGATTGGCTTTCAAGGCTGCAACTGTGCTTTGCTGGGTCAAGTTTAGATTCTCATCAACCATTACCCCTAAGTCCTTGATTTACTCATCCCCCCAGCCTGTATTGATACCAGGGATTGCCATGACCCAGGTGCAGCACCTTGTGTTTGGTGTTTTTAAAACTCATGTCCAAAAGGAGAGTTACAGAAATCTTTGTGAGTGAATTTATTGTTTAATGTTGTGTTAATATTTTGAATACAGCTCTGTATATGAAATACACAAAAAGGGAGTGCTTTGCTCTACATTTTGATGCTCTGCATCTTCGTGTATCTAGTGCCTAAAACAAATTAAAATAAGGCATGATATATATATGTGTGTAACATTATGAAGCAGGTAATTCTTCATCTCCCTAACAGAAGAGCTTTGATACCAGGACTTTTATGTCTGATACTGCTTTTACACATACGTATAGTTTTAATGGCTGAGTTATAATTGTTGACCTATAATTTATGTGAATCTGATATCACATAATTTTAAATTCACTCACAGTAATTTCCTTGGAAATGTATTTAGCTTTTCTGGGGTTCGCTTCACAGCTGTTATGTCTTAATACTAAACTTCAGCAGTTTTTTTAAAATATTTAAAAAATATTGATGCACAACATTTAAATGGGATAGGAAATGAAGTCTGGACTGGCACGTCATTAAGAAGGGGAATTCAGAAGACCTGAGAAATAGTAAATGTTGTATTACAACTTCTCTTTTCAGATACTTTGTATTTTAGGATATACCAATTTTCAGAATTACTTTAGAAATGAAGGTTTAAAAAAAATATTTGAAAATCCAAACCAAACTTACTCTGGAAATTTGAAAAGTGGCAGAGATGCACATGAGATCTCACTACAACAGCTCCACAATAAGCAGAAGAGAAAAGCAAAAAAAGCATTAAAAAAACAGGTGAAACAGCATGTAAAAATCTAAACATCATGCACAAACTATGTATTTAAATTATATCACCCAAAAATTACATCACCAAAATCCCCTCACTTAATGAAGGCTTTCAACCAAACTCATCTTTGCCAAATTGATTATTTTAAGATTTTGTGAAAGGATCAGCTGAAATGGTAAGAGAATCTTTGATATTTAAAATGAGGTGACTATCTCCAACCTTCCACCTTGTGGCAATTTCTGAGGAAATTGTAGTGGAACTAATAAATCAGAACAACTTCATGAACCACCTGTCTGTGGCGGAAAATATGATGAAAGAATTGTTGTGTCTGAAGATCTGATATATTAATTTGACATTTGAAATCAACATAGGCAAGCCTAAAGATATATTACCAAAATATACAAAATGAGATTAATGAGATTGAATGAAGGAACCACTCATCACTGAACTCAGGAGAAATACCTCACAGCTGTAAAAATGGGGAATGTTATGACAAAAAAAAAAAAAAAAGTGGGTTTTGAAACTCAATTAGACATTTCATTTTCAGTTGCTCAAGTACCATTAGTGTGAAGTCAAATGAGCATATTTGCAGAAACTTGACCTGCATGATGGTATAGCATTAATATGTGCATGTTCTACATACTCTCTTTTTTTTCTTGTACTTGATTCAATTAAGATCTTAGTATTTTTATAAATGCTTGTCTCGAGATAATGATTCATTCACTTGCAATATTCTATGTTATTGAGTAATTTTACTTTACTGACGTATCTCTTAATTAAGAAGACATAAAGTACCCTAGATTTGTGTGACTGAGTTTGTTTTTTATGTAAAAATGTTACAGTAAATTAATAAACAACTGCACAGGAAATAGATTAGCACCTTCTACAACCTCTTCTTATGGTTACCTCTAAGAAGGTTACCTCTTCTTTCTTAGGGTTGTGCTACTTGTCATCTCAAATTTGTAATCCATGTCAGACTGTATGGTCTCTTTATCCCATTTGAAAATGATGTGGGTAGACAGATATAGATGTCATTACCTGTTTATTAAGTGCTTTCTCTACAAACCCCAGTGCAAGAGAAATATTTAAAAGTATCCTTTAAACTGTCTTGTTTTTTTAGATTCCTCTGCTAATGAAGATAACTTGGAAGGAAAAATGTATCTCAGCTTTAATAAAATGTAATTGTAATACTTATAATGCTTATAAACAGGAAGCATTTCATAGCTCTTCATCTTTGAAGTGACAGAACAGGCATTAATCCCAGTTTGACAGTGAGGAGACTGACAGACAAAACCATGATTTGAATTATTTGAAATAACAACTCTCCTGTTCTGTATTAACAGGACCATATTGCCTCTCTTATCAGAATATCATGTAGTAAATTAATTGAAGCAGTTCAACACAGAAATAAAAGTATTTTTGTAATTAAAAACAAATGTGTTAATTTTAAAATAGAACACATTACTAACTTCAGACATGGTCAGATTCTAGCATTATCAGCCTCCACTGATATTTAAATATTTTACTTCATTGATGAAAATATATCTTTTTTTTAGTTTATTTCCTGGTGAAAATAAATCCCTCAAAAGCTTAGTGTAGTAGGATGCATACAAATATGAAGTAATTCTATCAGATAACACAGTGCATCAGAATCAGCAGAATCAGATTTAGAGCACTATTGTTCACATTTAGAAGCTTTTTTCTTTAATGTAATCTCCACAGTAAATAACTCCAAAGCTGGCACACAATTTGTATAAGAGGGATGCAAGTTAAGTATCATAAACCATCGTTCCAGGCAGTTTTCCTAAAAGCACTTCAAATAAGTTAGAAGATTTTTGGGAAACAGAAAGGTGCATACACAATTTCTAGAAAGAATTCCAAAGTAGCCTGGTCTTTTTGCACCCAGGAACTCTGAAGTCTTTCTTTGACTTTTGACCTGGGAATGATCTAGTACTTCTTACTGGTAGGGTTCTGATGGAAGATTTGCTGTCTTGGCCTCCAGTGAGTGGTTATGTTGTACTGTGTTGTAATGGCATGCTCTCCCTTTCTCGTTCTTGTCACCACCCACTCTCACTCATGCACAAATACAAGGTTTATTATCATCTACTTCCTTGATAGGTACAATAGAACTTATGGATTGATAGTGTGAAATATTTTTCAGACATCTGTTGTTGGTTTCTAGTTCAGATGAAGGTATTACTAAATCATGTAAGTCAAGTCATATTTATTTCAGTGATTTCTATGTGTGTTTTGACATAAAAAATGAAAGCACAGCATTTGCCACTTGTTTTGTCAATTGTTCTCTATGAATATATAGCAAAAAAAAGTACATACATAAAAATAAACCTATTTTCCATTATTTGATAATTTATACGTGTGGTAGAGTGCTGCAGACTGTATTCTGAGACCACTACTTGCTTGAGGATTCACATTCTCTTGGAGCATATTATCTGGGAAAAAGCTTGTATCTAAATTTCAGATTTTAAAGTCAAGGCTGGTAAAATTTCTGTAGATATTGAAATTGGAATCCCTACTCTCAGGAGCCACAGAAAAGCTGAAGACTTGCATAATCATTTTATGTAGAATAAGGATTTTTTTCCTTTTCCTCTTGACACAACTTTTAACTTTTAACACAACACTGTTAGGTCTAAAAACAATAAAAGAAAATATTCAAGGTTTTAATCAAGGTCTAGAAAAGTGGAAAGTTAGGAAATTATGTAAATTATATGAAACAAAGGAACATCACTTATGTTGGATAGTTGGTAAATTTTAATGAACTGTAACAATCCATAAAGTACTGTTACATGGTGTAATGAACTGTATTTAAATAATAAGGTAATCTAATATAAGATGGACACAGAATCATGGCCAGTCCTGTTTAATATCTTTATTGTTTATCTGGATGAGGACAACAAATGCCCCCTTAATCAGTTTGCAGGTGACACCAAGCTGGGTGGGAGTCTTGATCTGCTGGAGGGCAGGAAGGCTCTGCAGAGGGGTCTGGACGGGCTGGATCATGGGCTGAGGCCAATGGTGTGAGGTGCAACAGTATGACATGTCAGATCCTGCCCTTGGATCATAACAGCCCCAGGCAGTGCCACAGGCTGGGGCAGAGTGGCTGGAAAGCTGCCCACAGGAAAAGGACTTGGGAGTGCTGATGACAGTGATTGAACATGAGTCAGGGTGCACTAAAAAGCCGCAAAAGGTCAAAGCCTCAGCAAAAGCCACAAAAGCCAGTGTCTCAGCTTGTCTCAGCAGCAGTCTGGCCAGCAGGACCAGAGCAGTGATCTTCTCCTTGGAACTGGCAGGAGTCTCCACCTCAAATCCTGTGTTCAGTTTTGGGCCCCTCTCTGCAGGAAAGATATTGAGGTGAAGGAGTATGTCTAGAGGGCAATGAAACTGGAGAAAGCTCTGGGTCACAAGTGCTATGAGTAGGGGCTGGGGGGGTGGGTATTATTTGGCCAGCAGAAAAGGAGTCTTGAGGGGAGAACTTATTTTCCCATAAATACCTGAAAGGAGGCTGTAGCAGCATGGAGCTTGGTCTCTTCTCCCCGGTAACAAGTGATAGAAAAAGACAAAATGGCCTCAAGTTGCATCAAGGAAGGTTAGACTTGATATTGGGAAAAAAGTTTTCATGGCAAGGCTTGTCAGGCACTGGAAATGGCTTCCAAGGAAAGTGATTGACTCACCATCCCTGAAGGTATCTAAGAGGTGTAGATGTGGTGCTTAGGGAGCTGGTTTAATTGAGGACTTGGCAGTGTGATGTTAACAGCTGGACTCAGTGAACTTAGGAGTCTTTTCCAAACTACACTGTTCTATGATGCTTTATGAGCAGTGTCATACTTAAAGTAAGTACTAATTTCTAAATTTCCCAAAGGGTTAATGAAAGCATTCAACAAAAGCAAATGTAAAGCTCAGCCCCTGCAACGGATAAAGCATAGAAGCAGAACAGGTCTGGCACAACTGCTTTGGAGCATCAGAAAACACTCCAGGGATGGCAGGGCGGCCTTCAGAGATCAAGACCCCAAGGCACCAATGAAGCCACAGACGTATTACAGGCTGGACTACCAAGTTACCATCCAGCAGTTCCGGGAAAAATCTTGCTCTGGATACATCCTAAGGAAAAATCCTTAGATTGGATACAGCACTCAGGTCTCAGTTCTGAGTACTGTATCCAGACTAAGGCTCCTTTGCACATGACGGATACTGACCTACTGTACAGACTTCTAAGGAATCCACCACAATGATATGTGGACCCCAGAACAAGCTTGGGTCATAAGAGGCTCCAGAACTTCATCTGTTCATTCTGGGAAGGAATAACAGAGGACCCTTGCTGGTGTGTACAGATACCTGATAGAAGGGAACAGAGAAGACAGAGAAGAGCTCTGCCTGATATTGTTTAATGGCAATATTTTCAAAAAACAGTATAACAGAAGAAATAATGGCTAGATATTAGAGAAAGCTTTTCCTTTAAGCGTGATTTACCTCTAGTATAAATAGCTTTGAGAAATTGTGAAATTTTCCTCCTTGGAGATGTTTGAACCCAACTGACCATATTTGAAGAGCAGACTGCTTTGTCTCTCTCTAAAACTTTCCTGGTGGTTAAGCTGTGGGAACAGAACACCACTGCTTGCTCAGAGACAAGATCAAGTGTTAATTTCCTGAGGATACTTACATCTGGTCAACAGCCGTTTCTTTTCTAGTATTTCCATTCCACAGCCAGTTCCCAGACTTCACATTCACATGAGCCAAGGCCCAGTGGCTGTGACCAGCCCAGGCACAGCAGCAGAGTCCCAGGAGCAGGACAATCAGGCTAATCACTAGCAAACTGCATCTGTCTGGGTTGCCAACATCTGTGCTGTCTTGGCTCCACCTCAGCAGAGCATTGGATGCCTGTGGATGTGTTGCTAGAGAACCATTGCTTCTGCTATCTATCACTTGTGTGTTTAGGCAGCAGGCATATACTGATAAAGTGGCTCTAGGCCAGTCTCTGTGACTCTATCCCCATCTAATCACAGTTAGATGCTCTCACCAAGGTTTCTATCACCTGCTGGTCTCCTACCTCAGATGTCTTAAGAAGGACAAAGTTCACATTGCTTAGATGAAAATGTTTGTCAACTGCTTCTTTGTTGTCCGTATCAAAGACCATTTATCCAATCAGATAGTGCCAATTAGTCAATCTTTCCTTTATCTCAACAGTGTTTCCAAGAAGGTTTCATCACATAAGGATGAAAGCCTAGGTCTTTGACTCTAATAAAGGGACAAAAAAATCTTCTTTGTCATAATCTACCTGAAATATATGTAACAGATACAAATAGGGATGAGTATAATTTCCCACCATGAAAAAGAATAAATTATAAATGTAAGAGACTTTCAAAAGAAAGGAATTCTGCTGCACAATAATTTGTGGGGTTTGAAGTATGTTTGTTCAGAAAGAGGTTTATTTGCTCTTCAGAGAGCATCAGGAAAGGTCTGATTTGGTTGAGAAAAACCAAAATTTCAGTTGTTACCAGTGGGATTTACAGCTGCATTTCATAGCAAGCAACTGGGAACACAACAAGATATGAACCATTGTGTTCACTGTTCTGTTCACTCTGTGCCTGTTTGACAAAAAAAATACAAAAACCCCACACTTCTCCATTTACCACAATAATGTCATGAACTTTTTCTTGTATGCTTTTCCCACAGACTAGCCACCCTATTTCCTACATTACCAAATGAAAAAGTGGTTTAAATATACTATGAACTGGACAACATTGCCATCTTTTAAACCTAGAAATTGCAAATAATTTGCTCTGATGTAGTTATCAGCCTGTAGCGAGCGCTGATCCAGGAGGGTCGGGACAAATGGACACGAGAGGTCTCTGGAGCCCGGTCGTATGATATAGGGTTTATTGTGGGGGCCCTGCTCAGAGTTGCCAGCTGCAACTCCAAAGCAGGCCCCAAGGAATGGGGGTAGGAAGAGAGAGAGCAAGAGGGGTTCTAGAGAGTAGGGAGAAGGGGAGGATAAAGACAAAGGAAAAGGTGGCAGAGACAGCTAAGAGGGCAAAGACGGCAAGGATGGCAAAAGGGCAAAGAAAGCTAAGAAAGCTAAGAAGGCTAAGATGGCAAAGAAGGCAAAGATGTCACCGTCTTCCCCGGTGCCCCTTTTCAAGGGGCCTTGAAAGTGGGTGGGGGAAAGAACTTTGGACCAGTGGGATTACAAATGCATCATACTTCAGGGGAAGGTTACAAGTACAAGATAAACTACATTTTTGAGGAATAAAGGGTCTTATCTGACCCTTTGCTTTGTCTGTGGGACAGAAAAGGGAGTTACTTCCACCATCTGCACCAGTGCCCACCAATTGCTCAGCAACCAAGGTCTGTCATCTCAAAGCTCGTTTTCATCTCAATCTGGCTCGCATTCTCTGCACTTTCCACATAGGGCCTTCTTATTTCATCTTCACCAACAGTCTGATACAGAGCAATCTCTGAGTCCCTCTTGACAGCAACTCAATAAAGACCAGTTTTTAGTTTCTAGCTGTCCTAATGAAAAGTTCCAATCTTTTAGACTGTGTGCTCATCATAAATGAACAAAGTGATATGTTACATGTTCCATCAAATACAGTGATGTCCAACAGGTTATTGTTGTTTATTCACAGACGAAGAACACATCCACATTTTATGGTACAGTTCCACCATTACATATCTTTCTCCTTCAGCTGATACAAGAGAATGCTAGGAACATGTCCTAATGCCACCAACCATTAGTCTTATAGAATAGCTCCAGAGGTCTCATGGTCTGGAGATGTTTGAGATCACAATGGAAGACTACTGAGAAAAGTATATATTAACAATGCCTTTACTTCAGGAAGGCATATTTTTTTATTTTGAGCTTGATTTGCCAAGCACACCATTTTATAATTATTCAAACATTGTAGCCCATCGCCAAGAGAAATACATTTTAAAAATGCCAGGTGTTATAGCGGAGCGGGTTCCGGCCAGCCCTGCAGCCCATCCGCTGTAAGTGCTGTGTGCCAGAAAGCAGGGCACGCAGCCACGTGGGTTCTTGAGCAGTGTTAGTGGGAACGTGATCAATGGTGTAAGAAGAAAGCAGGGCTTCAACCTGGGTACTGCAGGGAGGTGTTTATTCCATGACACGTGCCCAGGAGACCACGATTTGCCCAAGAAACCTGGGGTTTTACAGTGGGGTGGGTACCATAGGTGGAGACAAGGATCTCCCAATGGGGTTACAGCAGGGGTGGAGTGGAACCCCTGTCCATTAACAGGGGAACGAATGGTGAGAGACATGGGGAGGGGTTGCTGAGCCCCAGCCAATCCCTCGATGCTCTCCCTAGAACCTCCTGGACGGCAGGGAGAGGCTTGGGCAGGATTGACAGGTGCCAGGGGCAGGGTTTACAGAATTGACAGGTGAGAGGGGAAAGGGAGTGAACCAAACGGGAAAAACCAAAGGGGTAAACAGAACAAACCATTGAACAGAATAAAAACCTCAAATATAAAACGTAATATAAAAAACCTGAAAAATGAACCACCACATTGTATGTAGCTAAAAGGTTTTTATAGAGTATTTGTGCACTTTTTCCAATATTTATAATTCTTCAGTAAAAATCACAATCTGAGACATATTTATAATTAAATTTTTACTTGATACTTTTCTCTGATAATTGCAAGAAAACAAGCTGTGACATGAGAACAGACCAGCCTGTTTATTAACTTTGAGTTCTTCAACATGGTTTTCTTACATACTTACATGCTTTAATTGAATCTCAGCCTTCAACATTCACATTCTGTACAGTAAACTTTCAGAAAACAAATAATTTACTCCTTTTTATTGGATGTACATTTTTGCTTTCAAGTTGAAACTCTGAAGCTTTGGTTTAACTGGAAGGTGCATCAAGAAAAAAATCAATCTGGCAGTTGTGAATAATGGGTAGCAGTTACCTTTATACTCCTTGACTCTGAACCCTTCTACTTTTGCCTTTAATCATTCTATTTCATTAATCTAAAACATTTATCTACAAATCTACTACTTTTATTAAGTGGTGTAATATTTTTTCTTATTTATTAAAATATAAACAAACAAAATCAATTTATCTAAATAAAGAAGGAATCAGTCCAGCAGCAATAGTTGATATTTTCAATAGCTGTTTTAGGAGTACTGCATGCCACCTGTCAATATTTATGTAAGTGAGGTATACTGATTTTTAACAATTCTAGTTTATAAGAGAAATTAAAATTGGTTTGACTCTAACAGAATTTTCAGCTGTAAAAATTATCTTTCTGGACATCACAGTAAAAAGATTTTTACAAAAATATGTTTTCATACTCAGTTGCACACCTCCATGTATTGAAATGACAAAAAACCCATTTCTTGATACAACCTAGGGCACAACAAAAGGGATCATAAAATAAATGCATCCAGTCTATTCTGCAGTCTCGAGAGATTGTTTGTAGTGTGCACATCTGCAATTGATTCTGATTTTTCTCATGTCCTTAGAATTTCTATTATTTTATTACTAGTTTGTCTTCTTATCCTAAATGACAACAAAACACAGGACAGTTACAGGGCCCTTTGAAAGTTTTATATTGTGTAAGAGGACATTATAGCATTAGGTTTAGCATAAATCATTCTTTTACAAGGTTTTACAAGATTTCAGTGACATTAAATTAAATTCTTTAAAAAGAATTCTGTTTCGCACAGTGTGGGTTTTTTTAATTTTTGTGATGTTTCTCTCTCTCACTTTCTTTCTCNCATGGGACTTTGATTGACTGGCAAGTTCTGTGAAGAACTTTATGAGGTTCAACAAGGACAACTGTAGGGTCCTGCACCTGGGGAGNTTTTTTCTTATGTAGAATAAGTTTTCACTGAGAACAACTTAAAGTAATGACATTGTTACATACTGGCCTAACTAGGATTATAGAGCCATATTGCACCAGGCCATGGAGGAAGTGATGGAGATTCCTGAATATTCTGTTCTAATGTGGCTGAATGGCAGAGGTCTAAGGGTTGTGATCAATGGAGTAGAATCCAGTTGCAGGCTGGTAGTTACTGGTACTTCTCAGGCAACAATACTGGATCCAGCTATATTCATTTGTTTCTTGATGACGTGGGTGAAGAGATGAATATAGTAGCACTCTCAGCAAGTTTGCTGATGTGAAACTGGAGGAAGTGGCTCATCCACCTGAAGGCTGTGCTGCCATTCCATGGGACTTTGATTGACTGGCAAGTTCTGTGAAGAACTTTATGAGGTTCAACAAGGACAACTGTAGGGTCCTGCACCTGGGGAGGAATAACTTCAAGCACCAGTATAGGTTCAGAGCTGACCTGCTAGAGAGCGGTTCTACAGAGGACCTGGGACTCTTGGTGGTTGACAAGCTGACTATAAGCCAGCAGTGCCATTGTGGCCAGGGCGGCTAGTGGTATCCTGGGGTGCATCAGAATGAGTGTGGACAGGAGNGGGTGCACCAGAATGAGTGTGGACAGGAGGTTGAAGGAGATGATCCTGCCCCTCTAGTTCACAGAACCACAGAAACACAGAATCACAGAACTGGTGACAATCAGAGGTTGGAAGGGACTGCACTGGGTCATCTGTCCCTACTAAAGAAGAGTCATCTCAGAGCACATTGCACAGGAATGTGTCCAGATGGCTCTTGAATATCTCCAGGGAGAGAAACTTCCACAACCTCTCTGGGCAATCAATTCCAGTGCTCAGACCCCTGCANAAGGACAACTGTAGGGTCCTGCACCTGGGGAGGAATAACTTCAAGCACCAGTATAGGTTCAGAGCTGACCTGCTAGAGAGCGGTTCTACAGAGGACCTGGGACTCTTGGTGGTTGACAAGCTGACTATAAGCCAGCAGTGCCATTGTGGCCAGGGCGGCTAGTGGTATCCTGGGGTGCATCAGAATGAGTGTGGACAGGAGGTTGAAGGAGATGATCCTGCCCCTCTAGTTCACAGAACCACAGAAACACAGAATCACAGAACTGGTGACAATCAGAGGTTGGAAGGGACTGCACTGGGTCATCTGTCCCTACTAAAGAAGAGTCATCTCAGAGCACATTGCACAGGAATGTGTCCAGATGGCTCTTGAATATCTCCAGGGAGAGAAACTTCCACAACCTCTCTGGGCAATCAATTCCAGTGCTCAGACCCCTGCACAGTAAAGTTCTCCCTCATGTGCAGGTGGAACTTTCTGTGAATCAGTTTCTGCCCACTGCCCCTTGTCCTATTGCACTGCCTCTTGCACTGCTGAGAAGAGCCTGGTCCATCCTTTTGGCTCCCCCCCTTTTAGATATCTATACATATGTTGTCTCTCAGTCATCTCTTCTCAAGGCTGAACAGGCCTCAACATGAGATGAGGTCAACTGGTTTGAGCATGATGTTAATAATGCCAAGGCCATCCTTGTATGGACCGTTCACTCAAGGGCTGGACTCAAATGATCCTTGTAGTTCAGGTCACCCAGAGAGATTTGGAGTCTCCCTCTCTGGAGACATTCAAAATCCACCTGGACACATTCCTGTGTGACTCTGCCTTGGTAGGGATGTTGGATGATCTTCAGAGGTCCTTTTCAACTCTATTCTGTGAAAGACCAAAACTGGGCTGTTATATAAGCAACACTAATATAGCTACAGTTATAAATGGACATATAAATGGACAAGGCTAAGCACCTTGCCCCTCATTCATCTCATCAGATGACTTCTTTAACCTCCTGTGAAACTGTAAATAATGTATTTTCTTAAAAATTTTTACATTGCAGATTTTTTTGCTTGAAGATTTGCTGAACTTTTTACTAGTTTGTTTATTTTTTGTTTGTTTTCAGAAGAATGAAGTCAATTTTCTGTTAGTATGAAATAACATTATAATATTTTACTGGATTCTGTAAATTGTGGAATCAGTTAAGTTTTATATCTGTTCTTCCCGAGTTCTACCTCTAAGTTTATACTATTAATTTAGCATGGCTTTCTGTCTTGGATCAAGTGAGACTTATTCTTTGGTTGATTTTCCCAAGTTTTTTTTGGTGTTTCTTTGGATAAAGATGTACTTTTTTTTAAATAGTTATGATTTGTAGAGGATATTTGAAAGGTGATGCTCATGTCAGATTTGATATTTAGAAATTCTAATATTCTACATTCCATAGGTTGTCTGAATAAGACAAGATCCTTTAAATTCTTTATATACATTGACTTTATGTTTTTGCAACTTCTTGGGAAACATAAATGGAAATCTTTGTGATAAGACTTTACTCAAGAATAGTACAAGATTTGAAGAATCAAGGATGTGGGTGTGACTTTTCTATATGGTCAGTTAAATGACTGACTAGCTTACACTGATGTTACTTTTTTTTCTGCTTTGTGTGCAAATTGATTCAATAGGGGGGAAAAAAACCTGCAAAAAAAAAAGTTAAAAATGCAATTAAAATGTTAAATAAAGATGAAAACAGTCCAAAGGCAATGAAGTTTTAAATTTGCTTTTAAAAAAATAATAAATTTGGGTTCTGATACTAACATTTTTACATAATGGAAATACCACCACAGGGTTAACTCTAAAAATTTATTCTAATTGGGTGGTAGAATCTCTAAAGAACGGTTTCAAGGACTGAATAGCATGTAAACTGAAGGCTTAGAACAAAGATTAGAATTGCATATTTTTATTTTCAAAAAGGTAATTAATTTTATTACTCAGTGCACAGAGCGGCCCTGATTCATAAATAACTCATGTTACATGACATACTGTTGCTAATACCGTTTGAGTCCTTCATCTAAAAACAGATATTTCTGTTGTTTCCAGAGCTGACTTTTCTCTAATGAGTGTTAGATGACAGTATGAAAACAACCTGTAACAACTGTCTATGCTGGCATGTATCTTGTACTATTAGTAACAAGAGTTAGCTCCCTTACAGTTCACAATATAGTTGCATTCAATTTTTCCATTAGGGAGATTTCAACAGTTCTTCCTCAGCTACAGGTTTTAAATTTGTGAGTAGTTTGTTACCCAATAAAAGTGTTTCCAAAACTTTTTAAACTGAAAAAAATCTTCCTTTAGTAGTTTCACTTCATATGTTTATGAAACAAGTAAAACAAATTTTATGTTCATTTCCTGTGAAGGTAATTAACATGTTATGCATTTGTTAATAAACTAATTGTCTCTAATTTATGTTAAAAAGATGGTAACATTACTGGATATCCATCACTTCTTGTGAACGCCTGCAAGTTTGAAGACCCATACAACAACATGAGAAAAAAAACAATAGCTTTTTATCAAAGTGCTGTTGGACCTCAGCCTTTTCATGTGAGAATATATTTGACTTCCCTGATTTCAAATTGTTATTAAGAACTGTGTCAAACCTGAAAGATGTTAGAATAAACTGGTATGAACCATTCTTACTTTGAAAATAACATAGGATCTCTCCAGAAGCACTTACCTTTGTCCTCTATTTAAACTCAATTGAATGCTCATAGGCATATAAAAAAGCTTTTGTTATTAAGGAGTGCATATTTATAGCATAATATTTACAGATACCTCTATATACATTCGTAACAGACAATACAGATTTTATAGATAACTATTTATGAAGGAATGTATAACAAAAGGGACAAGCCACCGGCAACTTTGACTTTAAAATTACCAATATGGTGCTGAAAGCAAATGTTAATGTCAGTGCAGCTTGAGGAAGATTCATACTGTTTGTAAATGGTGATAATTATGAAAGAATTACTTTTTCTGAAATTTTTTTTATGTTTTTGACTCTGTAAGTCAAATTTATTTACAAACTGCTAGAACATGATCTTTCCCATGATGAGAAAAAAAGGAAATATTATATAATTACATTTTCATTAAGGGGGATGTAGGGTGTGCTATTACATTCTTTTAAGCAGACCAGTAAAATGTGGATGAGATGTAGCCACCAACTGTTTGAAAAAATTACTTTCAGTTAATGAGGAATCATTATTAATCATTTCAGCTGGAGAGTTCCACAGGGGGCTGTTTTGGCCATGTTGTTTTTCAGCATCTAAAAGAAAAGAGATTTGAATGACAGAAGAAACCCTAAGCTTTAAAAATCTGTGGCTGATGGATAGCTGGGCAGGATTGTAAATGCTCTAGAGGATAGCATTAGAATTTATAAAAATCTTGGCAAATTAGACAACATATAAAACAAGAGCGTGCAAGAAAAATACTAGGATGCCATGACAAAATGCACAAATTAAACAAAAGTAATTGTATAGAGTGCAGAAACACGGAATTTTTACATAGCCTAATACTACAAGTTTTTTGCAACGTACTTTTTTTTTAATAAATCCCACACTACCACTTCTTAAACCATCAAAATTTTAGGACCTGTTTAAGAATACTATAGCTCCTTTCTTGATTTCACAATACACATGATACTACTTTTAAAGGCACGTAGTTAAGGGTGAATAATAACATACTGCAAGCTCTGTATCTGAACATCGTGAACACTGGAATTAAAGAGAGTTTGCCTGAAAGTTCAGATATATTCAGTTCCAGAATATAAGTATTGCAGCACATAAACAAAATGAGTGAACAAAGTAGCATGGTAAGAAAAAACTAGTCTGTAATAGAAAACTTTTGATAGTATTGTCACGTAAATATGGGTTCTATGTTGTGGTAGAGAAACCCAAACTGCAATGTTTTGGTGACAAAGCTGGATTGGTTTTCAGTTAAGGTTAGTACTGAAAAAAAAGGGGGAGGTATTTTATGCAAGTATAGGTTATTTTCCAGGAAATATATGTATGTTGTTATTAATAAAATCTCCATAAAATAATTGAATTACATATGGGTTTGAATTTTTAGGCTTTGATATATGAGCACCTGTATTATGATATAAACCAGAATATTCTTTCAGGAGATTAAGAGAAAGGATTATACAATTTAATGGAACATTTTGATTTCTCCAGCAGGGATTTTCTGTGTCTTTGAAGAAATGTTATGAGATTGACAGAGGTTTTGATTCAGCAAGAGTAGAAAACTGCTGTGAAGTGACTGTTACTGGAATATTGCAAAACTTAAAGCACATGGATCAAACATAAATTTGGGAATATTAGCATTTGGCATGTTTTTAATATGACACAGATATCAGGAGAATTACAGAGCAGTCCTAAATAAAATGCATTCCTACTGCTCATATATTAGGTTTTACTTAAATCTGTTTCCTGTTGTGAAAAACTAGACAACACAACAGTCTATGTAACTATTACCGATCTCTTTTACACCATGCTGCTTTTCTAAAAATCTAAAAAATGGGAAGGATCTTGTATTATTAGTCCTTAGGATCTTGTATTATTATTATCATAATGATTCTATTAGTCTATGTATAGACTAATAGAATCATTATGATTGGAAAAGAACTCGAAGCTAATCAAGTCCAACCTTTCACCAAGCACTGTTGTGTTCACCACCAAACCATTTGCCCAAATACCACACCTACATGTTTTTGAATACTTCTGGGGATAGTGCTCCCCTAAACACCCTCTTCCAGTGCTTAACCGCCCTTTCAGTGAAGAAATTTTTCTTAATCTACAATCTCCCCTGATGAAACTTGAGGCCATTTCTTCTTGTCTCATCTCTTGTTACCTGGGAGAAAAGGCTGATCCCCCACCTCACTACAATTCTCTTCTAGGCATTAGCAGGATGAAGATCCCCCTTGAGTCTCCCTTTCTCCATGAAAAAAATTCAGAATACTTTAGACATGCAAAAATAAGTTGATATTGGTGTAAAAAACTAATTTACACTTAAAATACATTTTAAAAATTTCTCTTTCATAGCCTGTTTGGAACACCCTTAACTTTTAACTTTAACCTCCTTTTGGAATGGGCATCTCAGGATGCTACTATTGGGAGTGAAATAAGAATTTGGACAATGTTTTTTCTAGGATTGAATTTAACTTTTCAAGTCTGTTGATATGTGGTAAAACCTTTACAAAGAAAATTAGAATTAATGGGAGATGGTAATACTGTTGGAATTCCTTCTGGAATTTGTTGTCATATTCATCATCATAAAAGTAGCAGAAATTATTTTCTTTGCAGAATTATGAACAGTATTTAAAATTCAAATTGCAAAAAGACCGTTGAAAACAACATGTTATTCCGTTTTGGGTTTTTTTGGTTTTGTTTTGTTTTGTTTTGTTTTTTTCCCCTGATCTGTTGAAAGTGAGGTACAGTACTATTGTCCAGTACTGAGTCATCACAGAGTGACAGTTGCTGCCTGGTAGTTCCTATGGTGCCTTTAAAGGAGATTGAAAATGCAATAGTCTACTTAGTTAATGAACACTATCAGTGGTTTTTACTGAAGTGAAAATCTCAGTAGAATAAAGCATTCTGATATTATAATAGCCTCTTTCTTGTTTTCTAAAATTGTGATAATTGCAGGTCTTGTGAAATTTAAATAAATTTGTGAAAATAAGCCTTAAAACTTGATAATTGTTGAAGAAACATCCTGTAACAGTGTAAACTTGCTAAGCATTCAAATATTGCTGAATAATGCCCTTGAGTTGTGTGTGCAAGCAGAGAATAAATCACTTTTAAATTACTTCCAGGAGGAAGAGTTCCTGTTCTCTTTAAAGTGCAATTAATTTCTAGCAATACAATATGATGAACAATCTTATTGTTCATTGATATTATCTTATTGATATTTTCCATTTATATACATAGAAATAATGTATAAAAATAGCATTTTCATCTAAACTTGAGATGGTATAACTAAAACCCCCGAGGTGATTTTAGAGAGCAGGAAATTTTGCGGATAGAAGGAATTTTTTCCTTTTTTGTATTTTTGTAACTTTTCTGGGTCAATATTTTAGTTCACAGAAGAAGACTGTGCTTAAGCACTATTAACATACAATTTCCTGATTTTAAGCACTTTGAGGCTTTCTATGTAAGGATCAGAGTGCTGACACAATCAACTAATTTTGTAGGGAAGGTAGTAATATAGGGGGGTTTGCAACCAATATCAGTTCTAGGTAACTTTTTCTCCACTAAGTTAAAATTAGGGCAAAAAAAAATCTGGGGTAATTGGCCCCACAGAGATTCAAAATTATAAAATGAAAAAAGTTGTAGTGATCTTCAGGTTGATTTAGGCTCTTAAGACTCTCTGCTTCCAAAGTATATTTAGTTTAAGAGGCATATTTTCACTTCCACTGTGATTCTCTTATCACAGTTCATATACTGCTGCTGTCCTAAGAAAAGGAAAGGGAAGAGAAATACAAAATACAAAAAGAAATGTTGTGAGAAAAGTTGACTGGAGAAATAAAAGTGAATTATAGTCTTAAAACAGGAATTTTGTTGGGTTGGTTTCGGGTTTTGCCCCCCTAGCAAAATAGTAACACTATGGCTAACTTTATTGCTAGATTACTTCTGCAGAGACAGAACAGACTGTTCAGCAGGTTGAGAGACATAGGACTAAATTACGGTGGAAATTTTGGTGGTATTTTTATGGTGGAAATTCTGAGGTCTTTAGCTTGGAGACATTAATGAGGTTCTGCTGGACCAATTTGCTTTTCACTGTTAAATGTTCAGTTCAAACCCTAGTAAGAAACTTTAAAAATAAAAATAGCCAGTCTATTTTAATAAAAAGAAAGGGTAAATACATATATTTTTATTCTCAGGTTCATTTCTTGAACATGTGTAAAATACTTTGGGAAAAAATCTGCTAAACTTTGAGCCATTAAAAAAACCCCGAACCAACAAACAAGCCCAAAACCCAAAAGAAATCCTTCAAAAACAAACAAAACAACTAATGTGAAAACCCACCAAAACCAACAACTAAAAACCCCACAAAACTAATTTTTTTAATTCAAACACCATGAGAAAATGTTAGAATTTCACAGTGCTTGCAAGCACTGAATGGATAATCTATTAATAGGATGTCTTGAATAATCTTAAGATTACAGAGGCATACATGATTCCTCCAAAGCATGCAGACTGCCATTATAGCATCTAGTAGTCTCCTTTTATATGTTAATTATCATTACCATAAAACTAACGTAAATTTTATATTATGTTTATGCATAATTTTTCTATACATCTTTCTTTTCTACCATTCAAAGAGACACGTTTTACTTTCTGTATTTTCTAATATTTATTTACCAGATTTTTAAATTTTGAGCATTAATCTTCGTTAATATTGCACTGGAAAGAGAAAAATGCCTGTTGACAAAAAGTTGGAAAGTAATTTGCTGCAGGAAAATCAATTTTAGATTGTTCTTATTAAGCTAATGTGTAACCTCAAACCTTATTAATGGAATAAGCATGGTTATAGTATTGATAATTTTAACAAATCTTAGCAATTATAAAGAAATGCATCCAGATCCATGAAATGAATGTCAATTCAATGATGAATCATTTGTATTTGATGATCATAAAGGAGATTTGCTGCACTAATCTGCTTTTATAGAAAACATTCCTTTTTTTGCATCCCCATATTTACAAACATCCATGTAAAGTCAGAGTCTCCATTGCTTTTACGTTGGTGCACTTCCCTCAGTCATCACAAGGGATTCTGATCCCTTTCAACCATGAAAATATATCCTGTATTATTATTTTAATTATTTTGACTTCCCCTCTTAGAACTGAAATGCTAAAATCTGGCCTGGTTTTTTTTATTGCTTTCTTAGCATTAAAGTAATTTGTTTTCCAAATGAAATTTTTATGTTCAAATAAACTTCTCAAGTCATAATTTAAAATGCTCTGGTGTGCAGTCTGAACTCTTCTACCCATATGTCCCTGGAGTTGACTGTTCTCTACAGAAATTCACAAATGCTAATATCCAGGAGAGAGCTTAAAATTGATTTTTCTTCAAAACATTGTTGGGGTGTAGGGAAAGAAAGATTGAACACACTTGAAAGCTTACACTTTTATTGGGCTTCTTTTCTGACATAAAATGTGCTTCTTTCAAAGTGTACTATTTGAGGTTTAAGTCAACTGATATTCATGTAAGGCATATGTATGTTAATTATTTGTGGTTTTCGTAAGTATTGATCAAGCATTTACTTGTTTTTTTGTATGTCTAATATGTCTGACTATTTATTGTCAATGGTGACAGAAAGCTTTTGTTTTGTGTTTTCCAGATCTCAGGATAGAGTTGTTTTGATTGTGCTCCAAACCTGCAAGCTCAGGGTGAGTAATAAATGTCTTTATCCTGAATTGGAATGATTCTATGAATAACTGTTTTCTAGCATGTGATCACATTTTCTGGCAGATTTTAAAAAAATAAAATAAATAAAATAACCACTCAGTCTGTGATAATGTCAACCAGTAATTTCAGTGATTAATTAATCTCTATTTGTTTCGAGATATTGTGAGGAAGAAGGATTTCTTTTCACTTAGCCTGTAGCAGTAAAATGAAATTTTTCATGTTTTCTTTTTTTTGTTCTGTGTTAAATAGTTTGACTGAAGACATCATGGCATAACTGTACTTCAGTGTTCTATGTGTAATTTGAACATCTTGCATTTGCGGACTAATGTTAAAATAGTCATCAAACACAGAAAGTTATATAATTTCAGAGCGAGAGAGATAACATGAACCAAAGAAGCAACAATCTGCAAAAATGGCAGGGGTTCTTCAGATGTAAACTGCATGTCATTAAATAATTAGTGAGAAACCATCTTTTAGGAACGAATCAGGACCAAGCAGCAGAAAACAGTAATACTATCATATTATAGATTTTATCAAAATTATTTCTTACTGTCAGGATTTTTATGTTAAAATGTGGGGGAGTGATCGATAAGATGGATAGCTGTTATAATGAAAAGTAAAATTACTGGAAACGTGGTTGCCATAAATCAATTTTTATACTTTTCCATATACTACATTTTTTGAGAAACATTATGCTTAACATGAAGTCAATTGAACAAAATACATTGATATTTAGCATGTCCCTGAAATAATTTAATAAGTAATATAATAAAGCTATTGAGAGAAACAAGCTTAAACAGGTTACCAAAGTATTCTCCTGTGTTTTAAGCTTGTTTCATAATATTAGACATAACAAAGTAAAGTGCTTGTTTTATAACAAGGGACAATATGATTAGCATTCAATTGAGATCAAACTCATGAGTAAACCTCATTTGTATAACACAAATAGCTGTCATACTGTGCATATATTAGCAGCAAACAGCACTTCTAGACAGTGGAAACCTAAACCCAGGAGAACAGATCTGTCAGCTTTGCTTTGAGTTTCCACTCACTGTGTGGAGGTAGTAGTTCAGTTTTGCTATGTTGCTACTTTTGTATTGAGTTACAAATTTTGAGTTTTATTTTGAGGCATATTTCTGTTTCAAAGGCTTCTTGGGAAAGCCTAAAATTTAAAATTTTGTATTATCAATTTAAAAAATCCTGTAAAATATTCTTTCTTAATATTTGGGCAGCTCTCATGGACTTTGTTTCCATTTTGTTTCTGCTGGTTTTCTATGAGGATATTTCTTGTTCTTTTGCTTAGTCCTTCAGGATGAAATTCTTTATCAGTAAAAAAATCTACTATCATCAAAACTGTTAACTGTATAGATAATTGCCTTGTGAAGTTAATATCTGGTGGATGAGGAAACTCTGAAAGTCTTTAATAGCAATAAACTGAAGTGACCATTTGAGGAGTCTCACTATAATAATATAATATTAGTTGATGTAAGATTCTTGGTAACATTTTCCCCTTATGATTTGAACAACTGATGCTATATAAAATACACACAAGCATATATGTGTGCATGGGTATTGTGTATAATGAAGCTTGATTTTCAAAGAAAAAAGTATACAAAGACATACAAAGACAAGTACACAAATGGTGCATCATAGTTTGAGGAACCTTTTATGCTAAAGGACTTTCATAGGTATGAATGGAGGCAGCTAAGCTAACTGCTTATAGGAGGCAGCTTAAGCTAACTGAAATAATTGATAAATATAAAAAAATTAGGGTAAAGTACGGGGGAGGAGGATTTCATATTAAAAAACAAACCCTCTCCCCCCAATGATACAAAAGAAAAACCATTAACTTTTGTGGGAAAATCCAGGAAAAACTCACAAAGCTTCAAAAACCTAACACAAAAGAAAGGAAACCCAAAGCCACAAAACGTCCGATTTGTAACTTCTTTAAACTGGATCACTTAAGTTTAGCATAGTTGGAGCAATTAAAAAAATGCGTCTCATAGGAATTTAATATGTAAGAGGGCTCTTTTCCAATATCATCATTTTACCAATCTACTTAAATTAGAAAGATAAATAGTCTAATTAATTCCTTGCATAAATTAATAAAGTTCAATGATGTCTATAAAACATGGGATTCAGTGTTGTTTGTAAACTGTATGTACAGCAGATTTGTCAGAGAACTTTCTTACATTGTTTTATTGGAGTGAAATTTATATATGTTAAAGTGATCCAGATGACTGAAGTAGAACTTAGAATGATACAGACAGCTACTGAGTATTAAAGAATCTTTGCAAAACTTGGATCAAAACCATCCTTTTTTGAGTTAGAAGTTGGAACAAAGGTTTGTGGTACACCTGATTTAATCATGTATTATAAAAACTCTAAAAACAGGCAAAACTAAATAATACCAGCACTGATTTTCTAAATCTTACTATGTTGTTTTGAAATTTTTTTTAACAATGACATTATATTATGCATATATTAAAAATATTACTTAATAAATAAATAAATAATTTCAACTTTCTTCTTCACTTAAGAATTGCATGACATTCTTATGAAGATTAAAAAAAAAGAGAAAACTGATACAGAACCAATGGATGAAAATTAATGTTTCGCTGGAAAATGAAGCCCAGCATGACTGTACCAACCTCTAATGGTAGTATTTATATTTTTATACAAAATAAAAAAGTAACAGTTTAAACAAATCTAACTAAAGCACCCACAAAAACAAAAACATAAACCCTT
>VYXD01002182.1:142824-175743 GCA_013397195.1 Hylia prasina
CCTATCAAAAAAAAAAGCCAACCAACAAACAAGCAAAAAACCAAGCAAAAATCCTGAAAGAAAATTGGGACAAGGTATTAAATCCTTGTATCAGTTTCACTCTTTTCAGCTGCCTGAACATGAGTGTTTAAAGCACAGGAAGAATACATTGGCATGACATATTCCCAGAGAATAAGCTGTTTCTGAAAGAGTATTACAGCTTTCAGCCTGAATCTTCTCCATCCACCAAAACCATGAATGTAATTCGGTATGATAGTGCAGAGATGACGCAAAGGCTTCTTTCTAATGAGTTTCTTCATATCCAGCAGGATGTCTATCAGTTCAGATTTGCCTCTTTTCATTCATTTTGATTAACCATAAGGGTTATTTTCCTAGGTATTTTTGAACCAGTTAGAACAAAAGAAAATTGAAATAGAGATTGTGAAAAATGCAGTAGATGGTATTTCTCCTGACCAGATGTCCACCCCATCATAAGTCAGAAGGCCACTCTCCTCCATATTCTAACTTTAAGCAAATGCTTTTCCAGGTGTTATGACAACTTTTATCTTTCGTTCCTTCTTTGGGGTGGTCGATCCAATATTACATTTGCTAATCTTTTAAAACAAAAGCAAAGGCAAAGAAAGGTTCTGTGTAAAAAATTCTGTATGTCAAGCTATCTCTATGTTCCTTTCCAACCAAAGCAACCTACTCATTCATAGAGTAAAAGAAAGAGGCACTGATATAATTATCAGTGACTTGAATTGCATGAACAAGGTAAAAGACAAATAACAACCCCTTCAGCTCAGTAACAGCTGCTGCATGACATTCTCCTTGCTACAGACCATAAGGACTCTGCAGAATATTTGTCATCTCTACATCAAATGTACATATTCCTTAGTAAAGACATGTGGTCATTTTTACTTCCCTTACCTTTTCATAGTTCTTTAACCATATACAGCGGAACTTTGGTAAATGCAGCAGCATATTCCTTTCACTTTCTCTTTCATAAATAAAATGTGAATAAAATGAATAAAATGAATAAAATGTGTATAACTAGAGAAAACACTGAATCATTGACATGAAAAACTAGAAAGGAATGCTGTTGTGGGTATTAGCTGAAGAAGAAAAAGTATTTCAAGCCCTGTACATGAGTGCCCTGCTGAATCATGGTGAAACATATGTACAACAATCACAGAACACTTTGGATTGGAAAAGACTTTAAAAATCATCTTGTTCCAATCCTGCTGCCAAAGACAGGGACACCTTCACTAGACCAGATTTATCAAAACCCCATCCAGCCTGGCCTTGAACATTTCCAGGCATGGCACATCCACAACTTTTCTGAGCAACCTGTTAACAATATTTTGTCACTCTGTAAACCTCTGGTCCTCCATCTGTGAGTTTATTTTAAAAGGTTTTAAGATACTATTTTTCCCTGAGGTGGCACAAAGGAAAATTTGGCAAAAGTTCCTGGGAGATAAAAAAACAAATTACTGGCAAATCTTAGAAGACCAGGAATTTGGCAGAATCTAAAATAAATATTCAATAAAAATAAAGCATTTCATAAAACATTGATTCTAGCCAAAAAAGCTTTAAGTTAACCAAATTTCAGCAACAGGTAATTAGAAGCAGAAAAGGAGAGAAAGACAGGACAAGAGAGAGAAGAAAGATATAGCTACTGCCTTGGATCTAGTGGGGTCTCAGCTGCTGTAAAATCCAAGGACAATAGGAACGTGACCACAGTCACTGTGCAATGGTTTTTATTGCTGTGGCTTTCTGTGGCCACGCTCTCCCCTAGTTGGGGTTTCCAGTCATCTGGCCACTCTGGAGCTAGACTGGGCCTCCAGAGTGGGATGTGGGCCATTGCTTCCAGTGTTCCAGGTGTGCCAGTGACTGACAGCTCAACTAGGGCCTTCAGGCAGGTGGAATGTGGAGCAGTGCACTATCACACTATCATCTCTCTAACAGGTCCACATCTTCCTCATGTTGGGGTTTCACCATCTCAAGAGGGCAGAGTAGAAGAATAATCTTCTCTTGGCCTGCTGGCCATTCTTGTTTTGATGCAGCCCAGGATGTTCTTGGCTTTCTGGATGCAAGCACACACTGCTAGCTGGTGTCCAGCTTCCATTCACAAGAACTGGTCTTCACAGGGATGCTCTCAATGTGTTCTTCATCCAGGTTTACCCATGTCTGGGACTTCCCTGACCCTGATATAAAAGCTTGCGCTTGTACTTGTTGAACTTCATGACATTTTTGTGGCAATACTGCTCAAGTTTGTCCAGGTACCTTTGGATAGCATCCATCACCTGTTGTGTCAACAACAGCACTCACTTAGATGTCATCTGCAAACTTGCTGAAGGTGCACTTGATCCCATTGTCTATATCATTGACAAAGACAGTAAAGAGCAATGCTCCCAAGACAGAGCCCTGAGAGGCACCACAGGTCACCAGCCTCCACACATTGACCAAAACTCCCCAGTTCCACTCCTCTAGCCAATTCCTTTCTGAATGGTTCACCCTTCAAATCCATGTCTCTCCAGTATGGAGACAACAGTGTTATATGCAACTGCATTTAAGAACTTACAGAAGCTTAGGTAGATGACATCAGTTAGTCTTCCTCTATTAACTGTTGTAGTCATTCCGTCGTAGAATGGAACCAGGTGGGTCAGGTATAATTTGCCATTAGTGAAACACCTGGCTGTCTCATGACGTTTCTTTGTTTTGCATGAGCCTTAGCATTCCCTCTGTGAAGATTTGAGCTCAGTCTCTCTCATCTTCCCAGACACAGAGATAAGGCTCACTGGTCTTTTATTTCCCATCTTCCTTTCTCCCCTTTTAAGAAATGGAAGGGGTATTTAATTTCTCCCATCACTGTTGACTGATGCCCATGAGTTTTCATACAACATGAATAGTGTCTTGGTAATTTTATCAGCCATCACCCCCCAGGACCCTGAGGTCCATGTCATCAGGCCCTGTAAACTTGTGCTTATTCAGTTTCATTAACTGGTCAAACCTGCTTTTTTGCTTACAGTGGGAGGGACTTTATTCCTGTAACCCCCCCTAAAGTAGCTGAATGTCAGTTGTACTGCAGAGAGCTCTTTAGGAGCCATTTTCAGATAAATTGTCCATTTTCTCATAGATAGTACCTTGCAGACGTAGAATGTTGCTAACTACTAAGGATAAGTCTGGTTATACTCAGATTTTTTTAACTCTTTAAACCAGGTCTTTGACCTCTAACCAAGGTGCAATTTTTCTTCAAACAAGATCATGTTTGTAGAATCTTTAGAGACCAATCTTGAAAGGAATACTATTGGGAATAATGACTTCAAAGTCAGTGTGATTTCATAGAATAACTGACTAATCAGGAAGCCATCACTCACTCTTAATTAAATTAATTCATCTAGAGAACTTGCAGTTCTAGTCAGAGTTGCCAGGAATCTTATGCACTTTGTCTCAAGTTTGGTAACTTTTGCCAGAATCTCACCATATTTTCTTAATTATGAAGTAAAACTCCTTAATATTTTAAGTGTTCTTCAATAAACTAGGAAGCCAAGATCTTAAAAGAAGGATATAAGAAATATTTAGGGCACAATTTAGTTTGGACTTCAAGGCTTTAAAATGGCACACATATATCAACGTTACAGCATCCTAGTCCTTTGCACTGACATTACAATATTCAGTTATATAGTATAAGTGAATTATTTACTTGCAGTTTGATCATATTCATCTGTTCTTGTTTATGATTTTATTGCTCCTGTGTTTACACATGACCTAGTTTTCTTTGCACTTACACCTACTGCAAGCATTTATAACAAAAAAGGTTGAACACAAACCAGATTAAATATTTAAAGACACGCCTCATGGTACTCTTCTGCCCTATTTCACTAGTAAAAATGAGCAGAGAATACTTTAAGCAGTCAGTGAATCTATTTTTTTTATGAGATATATGTGCAGCAAATATTTGCAGATTTAATAGTTTTTATATAAATGACTTTTCAAGCACATCTTCATAAATAGAGATTAAGTAGAAATTATCTATACAACTACAATTCTTGTAAAGAAAATGGTATTGTTTTATTTTCCTAGTCATTCATACTCTTGCAGTGTCATTTTGCCTAAGGCTACAGGTTCATTTCATGTCTTTTCCTAATTTTTATTCTCCTCAGTTAGGTGATTGCTAATCTTTCAAGACTGATTGCTAAACTTTCAAGACTGGTTTGATTTTTCAACAGCAAAAGAACAGATAAACTAGTGCTCTAGAGTCCAGAAAGCTGTTATGGCTGTAGAAGAATGCCAAAACTGACTAGAATCTGAAACTAACTTCCCTAGGTAGATGAAAGCGCCACCACTGAATTTTGTTTTGCAGAGCTAGAGCAAGGGTGAAGATGAGAGGTGCACAAGGAACAGAAATGTGCTAAAGGCCTGGCAACTGCTGCTGCTGTTGAGGGTGGGTGCCATTGTAACTCCACTGCAGTAGAGTGAACAGGATTGAACAAGAGATGGCAGCAGCTCAAAAGAGATTGTGCCTGCAGCAGAAGGGAGAGGAAGGGAACTGCACTCTGGCACTCAGACACTCTTGCTGTGATTTCTAACAGGAGTTGTGTGTAGCAGGGGTAGTTCCATTTGATTGATTTCTGATGTACATGTAAACAAAGTGGAAACTTCTGTAAACTTCTAATGTGAAGCAAGAAAACTCTCTCAAAAGCTTACCAGTTGACTAGGTAGATACTCTAGGGCCTGTTCAGGCAGACAGCTGAAGATTTCATCCTTTACCTAGTACTGACTGTTGCAACATTGAAACATATCCAGTTACATTCTAATTCATCTTGCAAAAGGTACTCTTATGGGAGCGATAGTTTTGCACCTGAGAAAGCCTGAACTTATTAAGAAAAGGGTGGTGAAATATTATGTGACTATCATTACAATTTGGATATACTTTTGATGTTTATTTCTTTCAGTGTAATCTGGTATTTAATTTTTTAGAACAACAGATGCCTCAGGGAATTCAGGTTGTCTCATTTCAGTGGCTGCTTTAATGAGAGACACCGCAACCTTCTTATAACTATGCAGTCCAGTAAAATATCTACTGAATGAGAAATATTCTATATTGATGTTAGTATCAACATATTATTTTATTTTTTGTTCTTGTTGTTGTCATGCATTTCTTTAATGTCAGTCTTGCAAAGTACTTCTGACAATTTGAGCATTACACAAGTGTAAATAAATACCTTGATCCAGTGGTACTCTATCAAACAGTTGCTGCTTCATTTGTCTTTCTTAGAAGAAAATATTTTTCAGATAATAATTTATGATTTTTTTTCTTCTGCTAATATAAACGCTGCACAATAATAATACTTTCCTTTACTCTGTAAAATGATAATAGACAGCCAATTTGAATTAGATCTTGAAATCTGATCAAATGGTCCAGATGTTCTAGCACGAACACTACAGTTTCTCTGTGATCCATGTCAGAAATGCAGCTGTCAACAGTAAAGCACACCTGCCACCAGTTTTCTGTCAGCAAATTATTTTTCAGTTTCATTAGGAAGGGTAGTAAATTGTCAGAACAATGCTTTGGTCTTATACTGAACCTTACAGCACATTCCAGATTCAGAATTCACAAATTAACGTTTAAGAAAATTTATGTGGAAATAACCTCGAGTCTGTGAAGTCACACACTAACAAAGTTTTACTTCAAAATACTGTTGGGGGTATCTTCCAAATGTATGTCAGTAGAATAAATGAAGATTCTAAGATTTGCACATGTCACCTATGGGCTGTTGTGAGTGTACAGGTTTATCCTCAAGCAGTGCTAGAAGCAAGAGAAATCCATGGGTCCTTATCATCCCAAATAAGATGGGTATGTGACTGGCCATTCCACCAGCATTCTGATGGGAGAGAAATTAATGTAGATCAAAAAGCATTCAATAACCAAAGTTCTAGATATTCTTTCATTTTCTGTCTTATATGAATGGTGGCTTCTGGTACAAGGTTTTAATCTGATACCCTCTACAGAGAATAGGCCTCTAAACCATGTAAATTTTTTTAAGACTTTTAACTTTAAGGAACTAAGGCATCACCCATTTTATAGGGGATCACAGGATTTGAGACTTGAACCGTATTCATCTCAAATGAATGATTAGATCTTTATCTGCTGTACCACCTTGCTGGAGGCTTTATGGTTTAAAACAAATTTGTCGGTTATGTAAGATTGTATAACCAACAAGACCTTGATGCTTTTATCTCCTAAAATAAAAACCATTTTGCAGGGTGGCTTCCCTATCCCCTTCCCCTAACCTTTTAAAGAACTGTTGTTGTTTATTTGTTTAACTGGGGTCTTTTGCTTTTAAAGTTTAGTACATCGTTTTTAACAGCATGCAATAAATGTTCATTTGAGATCCTATTTCTAAAACACAATTTACTTGATTGTTGTCATGAGAGGTCATTGGGCTTTCAGTCATTTCTAGTGCTCTTTTGTTTATATGTTTGTAATTGCACTCATCATATTTTTGCATTCACACTTTCTTCTGACTTACTACAGAGATTTTGAACTACTTGAAATTGTCTGTGCTTGTATTTGTAGAGAACTGTCCACTGAAAAAGATCATAACTTTAATGAAATATCTGAGCACCTTATTGGTGGAGAGCTTACTGACTTTACCCTTGAGACACCACCTTCATGCTTTCCATATTTGTGAATATCTTCAGCTCACTCATTCTTTAGAAATGATGTTAATAGCTATAATATAAACAGCAGAGTACTCTGGATGCAGACAATTTCACTTTGCTTGCTTATCACACATTACAGAAAACTCAATTACTATCTGAGACTTGTGTTTCACTAAGCAGACTTGTGTCTTACTAAATATAGAAAAGATTCAATTTTACATCATCTGGCAAATTGTCATTTAACACTCAACAACCAAAAGCAAGAACTAGACTCCCTTTTAGGAAGATGATCCTGCAGCTGGTCATTAGAAATGCTCACAGAAATTTACCCATCCTGGACTATAGAAACTATAGCAGATGATGAAATGCAGGCAGCTTCCAAGATACAATTCCCATACTGGGCCTCTTATGGCTAAGACCAAGTGAGAGGGCCCTATGACTATCTAAAACCAGATTCAGAGTGCGTTCAGATTAACATTGCATTGGAAGGACAAGCTAAGATATTCATTAGGATGGTTTATTCTTTCTGCAGGTCAGCAAGGTGTAGCTCCATTGATAATTTGACTGGCTTATGGACAGTTGTCAGTGCAGAGTGGTTATGGGTACTTTTACACTAGCGTTGTCCTCATCACTATGAACAGATTTAAAACAATATTGCAGACAGGATATGTTGGTAAGGCCACAGCTTAATTAATCTTCTACTGCACTATCAGTTCTTTATACACCTGAATAAAATAATTTTGTGTCAGAATATTTAAGGGGTTCTCTTACATATTGCAAAGGATTTTCTCTTCTGAGAACACACAGGATCTGGTGAATCTGTTTAAATTTCAAGTATGATTGGTACAGCCTCTCCTTTGTCCAGCATATTGTGCAGTTTAGGATATTTCTTTCTCTTTTCATCCCCTATAAAATTATCACATAGATGTGACTGACATATATAAAGTTAACCCAAAAGATTTAAAATGAATACCCTTGATTTATACTGTTATGCATGAATACATATATATGTTTATACACAGAAAGATAATTTTTATAGTTAATAAGAAACAAACATCTCAGCCACTGTCAAAAAGTACTAAAAAAGTTTGTATCTATTTTCTAGGGAAATAGAGGAATATTCAAAACCAGCTTGGTGGAAAGGAAGGAGAAACATTTTGTAGAATCCAGGGGCAATAATAGTATCTCTGAAGTTCCATGTTGACATATCACCACAGTTTCTTTGCTGATATAATCCTAAGCAAAAACCCAGTATATTAATGTGTGGACAGGACAACAGCTAAGATAAAATTTCCTTCCAGAGACCAGATTAAAACTGATTTAACTAATTTGGAACAACTTAGTTCGCTGATCACAGAATTTGACACTTGCCTGATAAAATTTTCCTCAAGAACAAAGATATACAATGAAAATATTATTCCAGGAATGGCAGCCTGTACTCAATTCTATGCTAATTCTGTCTGAAAAGTTGGGGCAAAATAACTCATTAATGAAACTTTAATGTATCTTGTTGCTAAGAATGATGAATTTACATATTCAAACAGAATTTCAAGGAAATGAAAGTACATTGTTTGGATTAGCATGGAGTATTAGAAAGAGAGCTCTAAATAATTCATGAAATACTAACTGCATAATTTTTACTTCTGTATTTAAAGTAAGCAAGAATGTTTTCAGAGGAAAAAATATACAGTATGCTGCATATGCCATTATCGTTTTTTAAGAGCTTGAGATTTTTGTATTACGCTAAACATAAAAGCATATCTTTGACTAGTCTCTTTTTACATGTCTTTTGTTTGTAAACATTGTAGGCATTATCCTGTTAATTAGGGACAAATACTACATAACAATCCGTAACTATGAAATTAAAAATACTTACACTTTTATGTGAATTTCAGTCACCTGAATCTAAAAAAATAATTAAGGGAAAAAAAAAAAAAAGACAGAAGGAAAGAAACCAAAATTCTAGTACCAGCTGACATTAATTTTCATTTTATATTTATGCACAAGTTTTTTGGGGATATACGCCATATGTTTTATTTTCCATAGACCAAAGTCTTGATCAATCAAGTAATGGCAGGCTGACTCATGCAATTACACAGAAGACAGTATTTTGGTGTATAGCCAACTCACTGAAACAACTTTCCATATGTTGACAGGAACCAAGAAAAGTAAGAGCTATTTTGAAAAAGAAAAAAATAACGACTCTTTGTTATTCAAGAGACAAATTGCCAGGAAACTTGCTGTCTTTCCAAAGGAAAATGTTAATTTAGAAATTTCTTAGATTCATGTGGATCTTGCCTTAAATGCTCTCTAAAACTGCATCATGTTGTGAGTGTACAGTTGGAAGTTAAACACTGTGCAACTACACTCTAATTCCCATCACCAGAATCACCCAAGGTGGAAAGGAGAATGAGAAAGAAAAGGCAAACCTCCTGATCTGGGAAAAGAATAATATTTGAAAAAAAAATAATAGCAATAAATAGTAATTTTAATAAAAATATGCATCTAACACTAAATATGATGGTATTAACAATAGTAATAACAAAGTAACAATAAATTAATAGCAAGAACAATAACAATACCAGGAATGATAAAGGGAGGAAGAGAGAGTGACAAAACACAAGAGAAACAAGTGATGCAAAATAATGTTAACAGATGCCCATGCCTGGACAGTGATTGTTCCCTTCTAGCCAGCGTTCCCCCTTTATGTGCTGGGCCTGAAGTTGCAGGGTTTGCCATATCCCCTTGATCAGTTCTGGTCTCCTCTCGCAGTCATCCTCCCTCTCAGCCTTTTTTGTTCCTCATTTTTAGAGCATGGAGACCTAAAAAGAGTTTTTAACCCCTTTCCTTAGGGTACAGACTACATAGCAACAGTCAAAACATTGGTGTATTATCAACATTATTCTCGTCCAAACAATACCAGCATTTTATCCTTTGAATTACGGTCTCCTTTTGCTAATAGTCTAAAAACCTAATACTGTAGGTTAGTTTGTTGAGACAGCAGTGAGTGCTAAAGAAGACATCTAGGAACAGAGACTGATTGCTTGCCAGTATGGCCTTAAAAGTCTACTGAAATCATTGCTTTTGTTGCTCAAAGTGCTAAATGCACTATGACTTGTGCTAAACCTTTTCCATTGTACTGTTAATAATTCTAGACACAAGCTTTAGATTAACACTGAGTAATGGAATCTTTTTGCCAATATAAGTCAATAATTCTGTATCTTACTTCAGAGGAAAAATCTCATTTTAACAACAAACCTTCCATAAGTTTAGTACAAAACAGCTTCCAGAAAGTGTGTTCTGTGCAATTTCTATCTCAAAAATAAATGTCTGACATTTAGCATAGTGAAAAAACTCCACTGTTTCCTAGCTTTTCAGGTCCTTTCTGACTTGGCTGCAACCTAAAAAGGCAAAGACACAAACTAAACTTTTTTTTCTAGTTACAAGAAAGTTTTAATTGAAAACAAGTGTGCTAGGTTTGAACGCAGCATCAGCAGATTAGCAGTTAAATTAGAAGGGGCTTTTTGCTTAACTTCCAGCTTTGATATGTCACTGTGCCCTGTCACTCTGAAAAGCGATAGGGCTTTGTTATCAGTGCTGAGCACAGACAGCCTCCTGATGTAGAAACAGACTAAAATAGGCTGCCAAGGTGCTGAAGGCACCATGCGCATGTTGAATCCTTCTGTGAAGGGAGATGTGGATGGGTTCTGTGGACACAATGCTCTGCTCAAACAGACTAATCACCTCCCAGGGCCTGGTTTCCTGATAAGTAAAAAAAAAAAAAAATGTTCATCTTTGATCAGTTAAAGGAGCATAAATGAATTCAGAGACTAGAGTAGCATTTCTTACTAATAAATGATTCCTTGTGTATTTGTTTATCATCCCTTTTCACAAGAAAAATATTTGTGGGATTAGTCATTGTTAAGAGTTCTGTATGGGTAGAAGTTCCAAGATTTAAGGGATGTTCATATCTAATATTGAGGTTTCAGAAAAAAAGGGTTATGTGAATGGAATTTTCAGCTTCCATGATTAAGAATTAATATAATTAATACCAAAGACATATTTTATATAGTTCCAGCCTGTACTGCACTGATAGAAAATTTATTTTGTTACTTTTTTTTCTTTTTGTTGTCCCTTACCATAAGTAAGTACCTCTGCTTGGGCCTAAAATGGCAATCTACATATCAGCCATTTGTTATTTCATTCTGTCTAATCTTTTAAGACACCTATCTTAATATTTGCAACAAAATTTTCAAGTGTTCTCTTCCTAGTATAATATAACAAAGACTCTTGTTTCTCATTTTTTACTTTTCTTGTCAAACAAAACTGAGGAATACCAGAAGCAAGTATTTGATATCAGCAGAGCAATGTTATGGATCTCCCTCCTTGGATATGTGCCTAGTTGTGCCTTTTTGCACAATGTAAAATTTACGTTCTATTCTCATATGCTTCAAATCTCTGCATATTTGGAACAGAGAAGTCAGAGAGGATATGATTTTTTTTAAAGAATTTCTTTCCTTTGCATTTATAGATATTTTCAAAATTAAGTAAACCAAACCTCAAAATTAGGTTTAAATGTTGAAAATTTTTACTTTAAGATATTCTATTTGCCTCATAAACTTTGCTTCTGCAACAAACTTGAAAAGCCATGTAATCCACTAAATCTGAGATAAAAAAAGTAGAATATAATAAATTTATCCTAGACAGAGTCCATACAATTATCAGTAACTTGTAAGGTGCATGTTACTTCACACAGCATTATATAATTCCATCCTGATGTATTCTTTGCTATTGGATAGTCTGCCAGGAAAAAATAGGAGAAGATGTGAAGTATATCCTGGTATGAGCTTTCTTTCAAGTAATTGATAAAGTACCCTGGCACTGGAAGATCTTCCCTTGAAGTTTACATCACAATGATCTGAACCATAAAACTACAGAATGTAGCGTGTTGGAAAGGACTCATCAGGACAATTGAGTCCAACTCCTGGCCCTGCACAGGATTCCAAAGAATCACAAAGAATCCCTGTGCCTGAGAGCATTGTCTTAATGCTTCTGGAACTTTGCCAGGCTGGGGCTGTGACTGCTTCCCTAGGGATCTTCTTCTGGTGCCCAACCAGACCTCCCCTAACTCAGCTGTTGGATAGAGTTTATGCTCATAAAGTTGGAAGCTTGGAGTGTTTTATACTCCGCACGTTTTGTTTATATGGGAACCTAAAATACAAAAATTTGAATATGTTATTCATTATGGCGTGTCTTCATATTTTTCCTTTTACTTTGAAGATGTTATGATTTTGACAAAAACACTCTTTTAAAAAGTTTTGGTATTCTGGTTAAAGTGTAAATAGTACTACTGTTCTTTACAGAGATGTGCTTTGCTTTTTACTTACTGAATGGCTCTGGGTTTTTATTTCTTGTAAACTATTTTAGAAAAAATATGAAACAAAATCAAGTCATTGTGCTGAACTTTTTAAGAAATTACAAGATTTTCCTGTACTACTTTTATTTATTTGCAAACCATTAAATTACACTGATTGTAGATATAAATAACTAACTTTTAACTACAATTTTTTCAAGCTTAAGCATTTGAAATTTAAACCTATAATTACAGTTAGTTTCATGAATAAAGAAAGTTTCTAGTTTCATTATTAAATCTGGCTAGAAAAGTAAAACAGCATCACAACTGGAATAACATTTTTCAAAATTTCTTAGAGTTTTTTAAGAGCCTAACCTAGATACAACTGAGAGAGAGAGAAAATGATTGAGAGTCATTTAATGGGCATGATTTAATTTACTCTTCACTAAATCAACTGATTTCAGTATTTTTTATAGAGATGGAAAAGATAACACACACATTTTCTTTATGTTTTTCTTGCTTTCTGTTAAATATATTTCACCATTCCACCTGAACTCTCTGAAAGTAGATTCACAAACCTTACAATAGTTCTTATTGTCAATGAATATACTCAGATAATGTCATTAATACTGGAAAGGATTTGCAAGTATATATGAACTAAATGAGATTCATTTGGACATGAAAATTTGCATTGAATTAATTCTTGTTAAAAAAAGTGTTTTTTTCTATCTGAAGGTCATTGCAGGCACTGTCAATCAATCAGAACACACAAAGCAACTATTAGATCAAAGGTGGGGATGTAATACTGCAATTCTACAATTCCTTGAGAAACAGAATGGAGCACTGTGGGACAAGTAGCAGGAAATACACATTTGCAGCAGTAACTTGAATCCTTGTTTGTTTGCATTTTTACTAATTGAAAAGCAGACTATAAAAGAACCCAGAGGTTATAATGAAAAAGTATTTGATAGCTTGAATCTGGTGGAAGATGAAATACACAAATAACTACAATACCTTGTTTTAGTTCATGGTAGTGGATTGGAAGGAGGTGGTTCTCCATTTCCTTTAAATTCTAAATGCCTTTTCTCTATGGTCAGTGTTTTTACACACTCAATTCTGCAACATTTCAAAAGTGAAATTCATTACAGTACTTCCCAGCTTTGGCTTGAAGAACATTTAAAATATTAGATGCCTATCTTGGAAAATTCCTGAGATATTCACCTACCTCTATTTAATCCAGCCCTTAATTCAGGGTATATTTATTAGTTTATTTTACTTCAGTTTTACAGGCATACGTGGTAATTTTACACTTTAATAAAAGGCATTCAGTGAGTGTCAGAGAGGAAGACTGCAGATTTGTCTTTTTCTGATTATTTTTCTAGAATTTATGGAGATGAATACAAGAAGAAGAATAGGGTGTCTGAGGCTGGTTGGCACTTCCGGATATCACCTACTGCAGTTCCCTGCTCAGAACAGGGGTATTTAAAACAAATTGCTCAGGAAATGTTCTGGACAGATTTTAATACCTCTTAAGAATGGAGGTTACACACCCCCTCTGGACAACCTCTGCCTGTTGTTGACCATGTTCACAAGAAAGATGTCTTGTTTATGCTCAGATGGACGAAACCCCTGGGGGTCCAAGCCCAGATCATCAAACCCCTTTGAGTTTTCTTGGGACTCTGCCCTGATAGCAACTTGCTATGGAGAGGCAGCCTTGATCCAATTGTCTGAAAAGGAATTTTAATAATGCAAAAATAACAAACAATAAAGTGTCCACTGTACTGGAGCAAACTGGAAGAAGGCAGTAACAAGGGGCAAAAGGCAGGGTCCAGGGTCAGACAAGGATACTTATGGCTCCTGGCGTGGGGAAGAGTTAAGGTGGGGTCTGAGGGAAGGGTCCAATAGGGCAGAACAAATAGGAATATTAAAATTCCTGCGCCAAAAATCAACCTATGGTAACACAAAGAACTAGGAACCTTCTAGTAACGATTTGCATGCTTGAACTGAGGAATATGTGAGTATGTAAACCTTTTGCTTACTGTACTTAGAAAGGTGCTTCCCAGGGCATCAAGCTGGTGTTTTCTTCTTCTGTGGGGAAACCACTCTCTACAGATGGAACTTCAAAATTTCCAGTTTTTGCCCGTTGTCTGGACCATTCTGTAGTTCTGGAAAGTGTTTACTAAAGCATCATTATCACATCCCTTAATATGATGTCTGTACTCTTGTGATGCTATCCAGGACAGTTTTCCATACCATGTCTGAAAGACTGCACTGTGGATTCAGGTTCAGCTTACTATCCACCAGGACACTTAGGACTTTTATCATCAGATAATAAAAGTCTTTAATATTCCATGTAATGTAAATTTTTACATTTCTTGCCAGAAGAGCAAGATTCCAGGATTAATGACCTCAGGATTACACTGCAGGTATCATCACTAGAACTGAAAAAACACACTTTCAAAGTGTGACTGAGATACTGTCAATAAATTTCATTTGAATTTGCATTGTCTCTACTTACACTTTCTATTTCTCTCACATGGAAGCTGATATTTAACTCTTGTAGTTCTTCCATTCTACCTCTTTATTTTTCTGGCACTGAATGATGTGCACAGAAAAAAGATGCACCTAGGAATAAGTTTCCAGGATTTTACATTCCCTATTCATAGTGTTAGTAAGACTTGAAGTAGCAATGTAAACCAACATCAAACAAATTTTCCTATTGACTTAATGTGTGTGACCCACACCAGTAATTTTAGCCTTCTGAAAATCCAAAGGCCTATGCACATTTAAAAACAATAATCAGTTATGTCTACAGGAAAAGTAAAGTAATAAATATATTTAATTAATATTATTTAGGGCTCAGTTGTTTCTTATATGACCATATGCAAGTGAATGTAATTGTAGAGGTTTGGAATGCACTGAAAGTTTGACTGTTTCCTCAGAACATAACTCTATATAAGAAAATATTCATAAATGGATCCTAAATATAATTCATATTTTCTGAACATATATGCATTATTATTTGCACAGGGTTTACAATTTATATCATCAAGGACCAAACAAGCAATTGAATAAAATCTGTCAAGTTACTATATTGTGTTTAACATGAATGCACATCCAACCCTCCCTGCAAGAAATGAGTTGTAATTTCATGCTGTAGGTTTTCACAATACAGAAGACAGATTATTCAGATTTCCAGTTTTAAAAGAGACAACTAGAATACAATCATATCTACAGTAATTCATCATTTCATATGACAAAGCCATTGCCAATAACCTTAAAAACCATTTTTATGGTTTTATTTTTAATGGCAATATCGAAGTTCTACAATGTATTTAGTAGAATTACTATAAAAGGTATAATACTGCTTAATTGGTAGCTGTATTCAAACATCTATACATGACTGTATTGTCCTATGTGTTTTTTAAGATTCACTGTGCTGTGGGACAGATTACCCTTAGAATCCACTCACTTGAAGCATTTGGCAAGTAGACCTAAAATTCCCACCTCATTCTGTTCAAAAAGCATGTAATACACTGAAAATCGTACCTTGAACAATCAAATTCCTTGAGTAATTATTATGTATTGATCCTTTTTAATATTTAGCAAAATAAATGTATAGAGGATTAATTGTAGATGATTTTCTTTTACTGTGAGTTAATAGATGTATTCTAATATGAATAGAGGAAAAAAAGTGACTCTTTATGCCTTTTTTATTTTTACTTTAGCATTAGTGTTACTGGACATTTTTTCTTATTTACATCAATTAATTTACACTAGAAAGCATGTGTTGCAGTGTTTCACTTTGAATTTCCCTTTAAAATTGTTCTACACTTCTACAACACCAACATAACTAGGAATTTTAATCTGAGTTAATGATTGGGATTATTAAGGAAGAAAGAAAAAAAATGTAAACCCTATATTTTTCATTATAAAAACACAGCATAAGATTATCTTAGCTTTAGTCCCAACCCAGTTCTGATTAGCTAAAAACAAATGTATTAGAGACTGTATCTAGTACAGTAGGCCTGTAATACTTCTTGTGCATCTAAACAGCTTTATTAAAGGATTCAAGTGCTTCTGACATTAAAAAAAAGCCTTTAATATTGCTCCTAGCATTTTATTAAAAATTAAGCACAAATAAAGAATGATTCAGCATAATTTTTTTCTTGGTTTTAATTGTTCATGCTTTTGTTTTGCAGTGTAGATGTCATTAGTAAAAGTATGTTGGCTAGGTTTGTTGTTTGTTGGGGGTTTTTTGTTTGTTTGTTTGATTTTTGTTGTTTTTGTAAACACTTCTATTCTCTAAGTAGAAAACCCATAAAAAGTTAATAGTAAAGTAATTGTCTATAGTAAAAATAAAATACTAATTCGTTTTTAATTTTAAAAAGCAATGTAAGAATACATTGTATATCTATTGCATTCATGATTGTTCTGCAGGCTTTCCACACGTTTTCCAAGAAAATTAAAAGCAAATTTGTATTCTTTACACAAGACTACCTTAAATTTTGGAAGTCCTCTATCAGTAATAATTTAAAAAGTGCCTACAGTCAAATGAAGTACCAAAATTATTCCAAGCGTCTCTTTTGTTAATAAAGTTAGTTAGATTTTGTGGGCAGCTGACACTTAAAATCTATCACAGTTCTGAGGTATGTTTTTTCTTATGGAAGATGTACTGATGAGATCCATATAATCTGCTAGACCAGCACCCAGCCACTCTCACTTCCTCCTCTCAACATGGTAAGGGATAAAATTAAGGTGGAAGAGCTTGTGGGCTGGGACAAGGACCAGCAGGCCACTTACCGATTACCTTCAAAGGCAGCACCGACTAAAAATTCTGGGAAAATTAATGTCATCTATAGTTAATTTAAAAAAACAAAAAATCAAAAAAAAACCCCACCAAAGATAAAGACACCTTCCCCGACACTCCTTTCTTCTTCCCAGGCTCAACTTCATTTCTGACTCCTTTACCTAATGTCCTCTGAGTGAGGGATGGGAAGTGGATTTTGCAGTTGGTCCATAAGGTTCCTCTCTGCAAGTCCTTACTCCTCAGTCCTTTTCCCTGCTCCAGGACTGGTCCTTCACACACCAGAGTACCTGCTGCTGTGCGGACTCTTCTATTCTCCCCCATTGCTTCCAGCACCTGAGCACCTGCACATGTACTAAGGCTTTGTGTTTACTGACACACAGAGTGGGAAAATTTTTGCAAAAACTTGATTCCTCTGACCCTTACTAGGGACCATCATCAGAAAGATACTTAGAGCATTACTGTAGTGCCAAACCAGAAGGAGATACACTGTGAACCGGCCCTGTAAAGGCTGACCCACTTCTCTGTAAAGACTCTCCTTCACATGCTAATAATGGCTTATATATATTTTAAGAGATTCTATTTAGGGCATATGTATGTTATAAAATAATACTAGTATAAAGAGATTATGTAGTGTTCATAAAGGGATATTCTCTTTGGTGGTCAGATTTACTCACTGAAGAGAAGAGGTGTGTTGTATACCATATTCATGTCCTAAACATTTATTACCTCATGACAAGTCATAAGCATTTACAACCTCATGGTTACTTATTATGTATTTCTCTTCCGTACTTCCTTAATATGTAATCTCTCAATTCCACACAGAAAACCTCTCTCTCCTGGTGTTGCCAATGAAACATGCTTTGGGATGTCAGGAGAAGCCTCTTTCCTTTCCTCTTTTCCTCTTTCTCATTTAGTGAATGACTGGAATTGCAAACAATTTCTTTAATAGTTCGTTTGTGCAATGGTTCTTGGCAGAGGTTGGAATCAAAATACTGATATCAAGAAAAAGTTATGAATTATCATATAATTATATTTATAATTATTATTTGTTAACATTTCCCACTCATTTAAGTTTAATTTAGATAAAGCTAAAAGAGAGCTAATACTCCCTATTAAGTTCTGTTAAATATTTTGGCATTTATGTATGTATAATATATGCATGTATATATATGTNTTGAAATATTTAAAATATTTAATATTTAATACTTAATTATTTAATTTGGCCAAAAGAAATAAGAATTTAGCAATATATGTCTTACCTTTTAGTTTAATACAAAATTTCAAGGAAATACTTTCATAAAGTTTACAGAGTAAGGGTTTATATTTGTCTGAGATGATGTAATGATGGAAATAACTGTGGTATTCACATTTTATGTATTGTGCCATTTCTCTGCCTCACTCTCTGTGTTCTTGTTCTTTTTGGTAGTGAGGTAGCCTATAGGTTTCTTTATATATACACAGCTGTAATGAGTCAGAACAGAATAGAAGCTTTGGAATACACTTGTTCCTCAGTGGACTGAGAATGCCTCTGAGAATTGTGCATTTGGGTTTTTTTGCTGTTAGTTGCAGAGAGGGGTGGGTTAGATAGGTGGTTTAATTTTTTAAACCACTGTGTTTGGGTTTTGCTATTATGAAATATTTTAGCTGGCACAGAACCCATCTATAGCTGCTAAATGTGTGTAGTAGGTCTTCATTTATGCATATACTTTGGGAAGTTCTATGATTGCTGTTTAAAAATACCTTTACATTGACAGAAATCAGTGAGGGTATTTACTTAATAATTTTTTACTAATTTCCAATACAAATTTTTCCTTTGAGGAAAAATGATATCAAAATATCTCCATAATTTTTATGTTCCTGATGTCATATAGTGAAAGTTGTTAGTTTGTACCAAGTGATATTTAGGGGCCATACCCCAATATCAGGACAGTGGTAATACAGTCACTCTGATAAAAATGTTTCCTTCTCTTCATTACCTCTGTCTCATACTTCTTGACTCAGCGTCACAACTTCTCTCAATCTGCTGGGAACATTAAAATTTCTAGCAGATGCCATTGGTGATGATAGCATATGGATTGGTTCTAGCATACATGCCACAGTTTTTACACTGTTGAACCATGTATGTATATATTTACATTAGCTTAAACTCTTTATTTGTAGATGCATGCAATTCTTTCCTTATTTATTCTTTATCCATCAAGATCTTTTTCAGACATAATTGGATTCTCTGCTTCACATACAGTATCTTCCCTAGAGTAATCTTCAATCTCAGTAAGCACAAAAACAGTAGGAAGCAAATTGTACCCTAGGATGTTCAACCATCTTTTCTACTAAAGTCATTAGCATCCCTGAGTGATAAGCCATCAAGGGAAGAATTTCACCCCAATTGTTTATGTCACAAGTCTCTATCTTTTCAAGCAGAAATCATTAGAGGAACCTATCTTTTTCTTTTTTTTTTTTTTTCTTTTTTTTTTTGTCTTGGAATCAGAATTCCCTGAGATACTTTAAAAATTTAGGGTGCATAAAGAGCATGCCATTGACATTTGATGCAACTTGTGGAGAACAAAATTACTGTGTAGAAATGAAAGTTTACTATTTTTGTGAGCCCTATAACTCTGGGAAAATAGTCAACTAGGCAAAGACCTAAATATATATATATATATGTATCATTACATTACAGAAAGAAAGAAATTAAAGAAAAGCCAAACATGACCCCTAGGTTAAAAAAGTCATTTATGTAACACCAGTAAAATCTGGATTGCAGAAAACTAAATACGTGGATTATAATTTTGTGGAACTGAGATTGCAGAAAACTGGATTGCAGAAAACTAAATATGTGGATTATAATTTTGTGGAACTGAGAAGTATGAGGGTTAGTACAGAAGAAACAAAGCATTATCTAATGCAGGAAGAAGATAGAAGGACAAAGAGAGAGGAAAATCAGCAGGAATATAGGAGACTGGTAGGAGCAAAACAAATGCGTCAATTTATTTACTTCAGCTAAGATAAAATCTGAGTACAGAACAGGAGAAAAGCAGGGAAAACTAGCAGTTAGTTAGGAATACTATTGACCTCCTGAAATCTGAGGATGTTTCTGTTTTTTCACACATGGCTTTCTTCTCAGAATGCCCTTTATGACTATCACAAGTCCATATTCCATCACAGAATTGAAAGAAATACCAGGGAGAATAGGAAGGGAAAAGCGACTTTGGGGAAGGATGGGAGCACATGCTAACCATTCCAGCCAAAGGCAAGAAGGGTAAATCTGAGAGGTATATGGGAAGAAGAAATAGAAAAAAGAGTATCCAAACCTAATAGGAGTTGAGACTGTGGACTTCGGCTTAAAAAAGACCATAAAGCCAAGCAACAAGGATGTTTTTGATGAGTGCAGACAGCTCTCTCATAAGCAATTTTAGAGCAAAAGAGTAAATAGGGAAGTTGTGTGCAAGAAAAGATAGTTTGAAAAGTTGGACGACACATAATCTAGGACAGAAGGTAATGTGGAATAAGAAAAAGAATGATGCGTCTTTCTCTTTCAGATAATCAATCTGAAACTGATAGTAGCTTTTGGTCTATATTTGTCTCAAGCAATAGACAAAGTCAGGAAGGGAAAAGGAATTGAGTTTCACAGTTAAAAAGAAGTGATGAGGGACAAGGAAAGGAAGATATAGTTTGGCCTCATATTTTGGGGCTTTTCATATGCTGCAGTAAACTTCCTCTGAACATTTCTTCAACGCTCTTTAAAATTCACTGTAATTTATTTCCACTCAGCATGTTTTCTGATTGCAATTATCTCTTTATTCTTATCTTTCACTACAAATCTTAATGGCAGTTGTGATTAGGAGTCTGCTGCATATTGATTACGTTGATATGTGCATAGCAAGTTATTTATGTACTTAATTTAAATTAATTTTATTTGCAGGGTTGAAACAGATGTTTTGCAGTTGTGATTTCCCACTGACTGTTCAATGGAGTGTCACTTACATGAAGCTTTTTCTTTCCAGAAGCTTTTATTTAGTTTGCCTTTATGTTTCTAATCAGGACTGCATGAGAAAATTACTTTCATAACTAACACAAGTAGACATTATGAGATTTATGGTTCATTCTCTCCCAATCGGATATGTACTGTACTTTGTTACTAAGCTCACTGAAAATCTTTCTGGCTCTTTTTATGCATACTTTTTACATGAATTCAGATACTGACAGAGCAGTAAATCACAGTAGTATTGGATGCCACATATGTGAGTGCATGTGTACATGTGAAAATAATGTTTCAGCTAATAATTTATAGGACTGAGGTATGTATGAGTATTCTTTAAATCACATTACAAGGTGACACTAAAGACTCACATTCTCTATGTAGACATCTAAAGGTAATCTATAGTCTTACATAGATATGAAGCTTTTTCTTTCTTGTTATACAGTCAGCACTTCATGTCCTGCTTTCTAAAGGAGAGTAAATAATTCTGTAATTGAGAATAAGATCAACAAAATCCCTGGCAAAGGGCTTGGAAGGACTTTACAATTGTTTTGTTTGTATAGCTGGTACTCTTCTGACCTGCCTCATATGCCAAATGTCTTTTTATTGTTTTTGTGAAGAATAAGAGATTTAAATATCACTATGGACATAGTGTATGTGAAAAGTATAATTAAATCTGAAAGCCCTGTTTTCACCTAGAATCCGGGAAGTGTGACACCATTAACGTCCTTACATTCTCTCTTTGCTCTTTGGTCTTCTTTTTAAAAACTGATAAATCTAGTAAAGGTGCTATCTACAATCTTAGAATTTCCTGGTAATGGCATAATGGCTAGATTTATTTGTTCCCCAGTATAGAATTATATGTTATTAAATGCTGTGGAATTACTGTTGTCTATTTTGCAATGAGGGTTCTAAAGAATAGTTAACTTTTCCATAGGGTGTAGTATTTGTGGTGTAATTTGGAAACAACAAGATGCATTAGAACATGTTTTCCTTGGTCGTGCACAGGGAGGAGGAAAAACAAATCTTGGATCTGTGTTGAATTTCCTGTACTGAGTGTCCCTGGCACTTATAATGTTTATTTTTAGATTTCATATACTCTTTTTTTGCAGCAGATGTAGTTCCTTGTTGAATCTTATATGTCACTTTATATCTTGAAAAGTCTTTAGCCATTTTCTCTATTGCTGTGTAATGGAAAATAAAACAGGGACTGAGGATCTTCTTGTTTTAAGTAATGATAATCAGTCTGCCATATTGGAAATATATGATCACTAGTTTGAGACTTTTATTCCTTGTGCTACTACTTTCAGAAAGGACTTTTTTATTGGGGTCTTTCTTTGGATTTGGGGTTGGAGATTTTTAATGCAAATCTGCTCTTTCTAAAACAAGAAAGTGGAAATTAAGTATCAAAGGCCTCTTGAAAGGGACTGATGGGAATATGTAGGTATAAATACTGTGTTTAGAATTTGTATGATCATCATACTTCCTTGAAATTTGGTTTCTTTAACACAGATTGATTTCACATAGTTTGACTTGAAAAAGAATAATAATTAAGAATCATAAAAATGAACCTACTTTATGAAATATGCAAGTGGAGCATAAGCTCTTTACAATCTGGGAAATAGCCTTTCTTTTTCTTTTAAGATCATCATCTCTTCTGTCCTTCTCTTCTCCCCCAGGATGTTGTGCAGAGTAGTTTTCATCTGTAATTACAATTTTCCTAGGCCAGAAAAATACTGTAAGCCTCATTGACATGAAGCCTTGTTTATATTCTAGTTGGAGATAGTGCAATCTTTTTTCCATGTAAGATAGGGTAACTCAAGACATTTGCATTATACTGTAATATTTTCAAACATATTACAAAATGAAGATCAAAGCACTTTGACTGCTAAAACATTCAACAGCGCTTGGAAAGGGAAGTCATTCACTGTCAGCCTAAAAAGACTGGATAATTATCTGAATCTAACAATATATGTTTAATGTCAGCAAGTTAGTTGTTATGCTTTGTTGCTATGTTGACTTTTTCAGGACATCTAGAAGGAAATACTTGACTGCTTAGTTGCTTTTATACCTATCATTACACTATCAGATGTACATAAACTATTTGTAAAAATAGTCAGTTTGTCTACCTGTATGTGTACACATATGTATTCAAGAACTAACTGTGTTGACTCTTTTTTCTTACTTTCTTACTGTACAATTAAGCTGGGGAATACAAGGGTTTTTGTTTTGGTTTGGGTTTTTTTTTTTCTATAATATTTACATCCGTTATAAATATTAAATGAGCTACTCCTTTAAAGGGGGATGGGAGCAAGAGTGATGGGCTTTGGGGGCTGAGCAGGGGGTTGTTTGTTTTATATGCAGTCTAACATTCAGGATTCTGGAAAAGCCTGTGGTACTAATACGCTTGATTGTAACAGGTCATATCAAATTTTTAGGCTAGCCTACATGAAAACAAAGTTACTAGTATTTAAACTGAACCACATATATTCTTACAGTCTGTGACTTAACCTTGTTCATCCTGGCCATCCTAGAAAAGTAGACTCCCGGGAACACAGAAAGTTCCAAATTTCAGGAGACAGGAATGTGTGCCTCTAGGGTTTTTTATGACCTGTTGTAAATTGCATTGAACTGGTCAGTCCTTCAATAGAGCAATGTTGGAGTTGAGAAAGAAAAAGTAAATAGGGTTTTGGAATTTTAAAAAATGTTAAGATAGTAAGAGTAGCTTTCAACTTTTTCAACTGGAATTCTTTCCTTCAGTTACTGAAGAGGGAAAATTTCGGGGTATTGTGTTCTATCTCCTTACGTCTGTCCATTATTCAAAAATACTGGCAAACACAAATAAGTCCAGTCAGCCACAGAATGTGCAGCTATTGTGCTGGGAATTAAAAATATGAGTCTGAAAGCTGATCTTTTGCTACTTATATAGTAGAATCTTGGAGACTGCCTTAAAAGGCTTAGACAAAGCTGTGCACAGCAATTGTACTTATCTTTGTACTGCCAGAGGATTCTTAGGCGATGTGCTGCCATGTTCCCATTTATTCTAATACTGTAATTACTGTAGAATTTGGATCAACTGTAGTAATTATGTGTGTGTAAAGCATCCTTTAGCAGCTTTGACAATGGGATTCACTACAGAGAGTCTAACCTTCATAGCTGACAGAAACTTTACTATTCCATAGAACTTCTAATACCAATATCACTATAATTAGCTTGCTAAAACAGGCAAATAATTTTGTGAAAGTAATGAATATGAAGGAAAAGACAGCCTTTCTCAGGGTTGATGTAAAACCAATTTTAAATTAATATCTCAATAAGGTTTTTAATTTAAACAGCATTATATTTAACTTTAACTCTTAGTCTTCTGTGTTTGTCAAGCAAAGCAATTTATTATGAAAAAGTGTAACTGTTTTGAACTTTAAATATAGCAGAAAAGTGAGTTGCTGACAGTCTTACTTGTTTCAACCTGTTACCTGTTGAAGAAATATTTTCCCAGTGGTTTCTAGCCAAGAGCTGTGCTAATATAAATTGATATTCAAATAAACAGCATAAAAATTGTTATTAATGTACAGTGCCCTCCTAGATATTTATTGCTGCAGTACAACTTCTGATTTGTATGAATCAGATTTCGTTGCCATTTATTAGCAATCAACTATGATTATTTGGCTCTGGTGTTTGCAAATATCATTCATCATCCTCCTATCTTTTATTTTTGAGACAATGTCAAACAAAAGAAGTAAATAATGCCTTGTTATTGTTTGGAAGCACTCTGCACTCTACAGCATATTAACTTTGCCATGAAGCGTCAGTATCCAAGGTTCTGCTCTGACTACCATGTACATCCAATCTGCTTTCATCTCACAGTGGAGAAAGTTGACTTTTCAGTGGAGTCTCACATTCTGCCAACTGTAAGTCCAGAAACAGCTCTAAAAAAAACCCTGACCCGTTAAAGTCAATGGGAGAATTGCCATTTACATCAGAGAAGCCAACATTTTATCCCCTTCTGTTCTCTATGTCGATGTTTTGGTTGACACCTGTGCTAAGCAAACAGGAAGCAGAAGAGAATAGATTCCTTCTGTTCATTCTTCTCTCATGGGGAATAATATTCAGTACAAAGAAAATATTTGAATATTTTGATATGGAGCTGTTTAAATCTTACTTAGTCTATTTTTACAGCAGTTATCCTAAAGTAAAATATTTTAAGAAAGGGAAAATGACAATAAGATAGTCTCTGATGTCATTACATCTGTTACTGAGGAACAGTTACAACTGCTAGGAAAGCTGGGCATTTTTCTTCTAGATTTCTAAAATTCCTATAATGATAATTATGTTTAATTATCAAATTCATACAAATTTAGTATGGAAATGACATATATTTATAACAAAAAGCAGCTGCAAAACAGATAAAACAAAACAATAAATTGAATTAAGGAAAGCAAAAGTGAGCATATAGTTTATAAATAATATGTAAAAGCATTTTGTACCATTAGAAGTTATATTTTATTCCTGGCTATTAGTGACTCCAGTATGGCATTACTGTGTAGTAGTTTAATTGTCACCCTCATAGAAGACCCCCATTTCATTCTAAAAATGGCTTTAAAACAATTTTCTTCCATCCTTACTGTAAAAAATCTACTCATAATAATGTGAACAATATTTTATATATTAATATTATCATATTATTATCAATCATAATATTGCTGTGTATATGGAGTTCTGATGAATTTAGTTGTATGGTCAAAAATTTAATAGGTGAAACATACCTTACAATTAGCAATTGAACACTATATGATATTTTCATTTTAATGTCTATGTTATCATGAAATCACTTGTTTGATAGACCTTATCATAGGACTCAGATAAAATTTGTGTTTTAACTTTGTTCATACTATTTCTTTTCAAAAGTTACTAATGTATCTTAATAGTAGCATGATTTCAAGGAAAAAAAAAACATGAAACAAGACAGCTATAAGCCTTTTTCACATTACTTGAGTTTTGTAGAACTCATTCTAAAACTCATCTGAGCATATAGGGCAAAGCAGGGAGATATGAATTTTCTCATGAAAAGCACCATGCAGACATATGTAAGATTCATTATCTAAATAGTATATGAAACTGAGACTGCATTGGTTCTGCGGTTTAATGTCTTTTGTTTGAGTTCTCACAATATAGTATTTATTTGCAATCATGAATGCTACTTCCTGAATCATACATTCTTGGTTTCAACTAGGTCTCAGACACAGCAGTATTATTAGAGGAAAACTGGGATAAGCAATACAGGAAATTCAGTTAAGATTTTCTGAAATTTAGCACAAAGAGTCTGTGAGCCAGAAAGCCTTGTGGATTAAGATTACTCCTCTTTTCAGTTGAATGATATATTCCTTAATGATCTGAGGGTTTTGATCATACATATCTCTCATGGTCCTTCTGAATCCTGTCCTGCCGCTTTCCCATGTTCACCCAGAAGGCACTGTTTCTTTTGAAGAGAACTGTCAAAACTTTTACTCATATTGATTGCATCAGCCACACTTTGCATGAAACACAAATGCCACAAGGCATCACGGAGAGGCTGAGACCTCTAGTGTACTAAATAGAAAGGATTTCTGGAGTTCTGCCCCAGCAGTAGAGACAGTGGCTTGCCAGTCAGCAGGCATTGTAAGTAACTTCACATTGCATTTGTAATGTCAGAAGAGCATTGTGTTTGTCATGTGAAATTATTAGTGACAGCTGATGAGAAACCTGAAGTTGTGAAATGATTGAAAGCACACCTGTGATCATATTATCAATAAAAATTAAAATTGCCTGTCTCAACTGACTTTTTCTGCTGTCATGTACTATGCACCATTTCCATGGTAATGAAACATTTATGCCTCTTATGCTAGCTTTAGATAATGTATTCCCCTCAGGTGTATGTTTTTATCATCATCCGTTTTACTGTATGAATGCTGACGTTGTAGGTGATTGCAGATGTGCCATAATGCTTAGTTGCCACAAATAGTCTCTCCCTTCTCACTCCTGTTACTCAGGTATTTATAACTCTGTCACAAAGCCACTGATTCAATGGTGTAGATGTCAGTATATTCAGTTTGTTTGAAAAGACTTAGTAGATGAATTGATACAGACAAAAATAATATGAAAGGTTTATCTAATATAGAACATGCATTGCTAGACTTCAATTCTTTTAACTAATGTATTTTTTATTGACCATGCAACTTAAATGCATTTTTTCAGAATGTTTACTTACAAGTTAGTGGGCAGACTAAATAGTTAAAATAACCAATGTTTTATGATACATACCTTTTAATTTTAAAAAAGATTTTGATTCAACTTACCATTGGTGACACCTTTCTGACTGTACTGAATCACATCCTTGTTCTCTGTATGCCTTTGTATATCTCCTATGAAGATCTGTTTCATGATCATTTCAGAGAGAGTGAGGCTGACAAGCCAGGAGTTCCGAGGGTCCTGCTTTCTACCCTTTTAAAAGATAAGTACAATGTTTCCTCTTCTCCTGTCACTTGAGACTTCACCAGACTGTCATGCTTTTAAAATATTATGGAGCCTATCTTCTCAACTATATGAACCAATTCACTCAGTTATCTGGGATGCATTTCATCTTTTCCCATAGACTGACAAACTTCCAGGTTCCAGGTAGTCATGAACCTGACCTTTACTTACAATGGGAGGACTTTAGCTCCCCCAGTCCTTGTTTTATGGTCAATATACTTGAGAGGTGTGGAAAGAGACATTAGCTTCTGTAAGCTGCCATTGAAGACTGAGGCAAAATAGTTTTTGATTACCTCAGCCTTCTCATCCCTTTTGACCCTCTGGCTAGCCTTTTTCAATCTTTTTCTGGATAACATACCTGTAGAAATCTTTCTTATTATTCTTTGGTTCCCTTGCCAGTTTCAGCTCCAGATTTGCCTTGGCCTTCCTGACCCAGACTGGTACACAGCCAGACTGAGTCCCTGTGCTCTTCCTAGGATGCCTTTCCATTATTCCACTGCCCGTGCATTTGCTTCTTGCCCACTAGTTTGATCAGAAGTTCCTTTCCCACAGCCATGTCAGTCTCCTTCCTTTCTTGCCCAAGTTTTTGTTCCTGTGCATAGCTAATTTTGTGTTCTAGCTGCTTCTTTGTCACTGAGGGTAGTTTCCCAGGATGGTCCTGTTGACTAAGTCCTTGAAGAGCTGAAATTTTGCTTTCCTGATGTTTAGGACATTCGTTTTATTCTTCACCTGACACGTATCTCTCAGGATTGAAAACTCCACTGATGCATTGCCACTTCAGCTCAGACTACCTCCAGTTTTGACATCCCCAATTAACTTGTACATTAGTGACCAATAGATCCACCATTGTGTCCCTTCTGGCTGGCATGTTTACTATCTGGCTTAAGAATTTATCTTCCATGCATTCTGGGAGTCTCCTAGATTTCCTTCTCCTGCCACGCTACTTTCCCAGCAGATGTCCGGATGATTGAAGTCTCTGAGCAGGATGGCAGCCTGTGAGCTGGAGCAAGAAGGCTTTGTCAACAGGTTCTTGGTGTAGAACCACCCATCCTATCATCCCTGTCCCTTCTGAATTCCTGTAGTCTTTGTTAGCTGTACAGCAAGCATGAGATTTGTCCCACCAAGATTGAGTAATGTCAACAAGATCATAATTTTCTAATGGCTCCAAGTGCCTCCTATTTGTTGCCTGTGTTGCATGCATTGGTGTAAAGGCATCTCAGCTAGGCTGAGACATGTTGTCCTCTTAGAGGAACATGCTTTAATTCCTTTGAGATAGTTCCCTGTTATTTCCCTGTTGGCTTCTGTTACTTCAGGACCCCTTCCTCCTCTTCATAAGATTTGAAGCGTGGTCCAATGTGAGCACAACTCTAAGTCATCAGCAAGGTGCCCTGACTGGCACTCTGTCCCTCTAATCTTGGTCAGTCATTCCACAACTTTCCAAGAGCTATATTATCGCCTCCCCCATAACAACTACTTTAAAGCCACGAAGCCATACATTAATAGACAAGGCCTGTCTTTTTTCCCAATGTCACTGCCTGCAACACTTTTGATCTAGTCCTTTCAGCCTGGCCAGGGTGATGATGCAGGACACTCACATCTCAGGATTTCGCTGGTGTCAGGTCCTGCCAGACCATGGTTGCACCACTCCATCTCATCTTTGGAGTCCATGACACTTCATAACCTTTCTACCTACTCTCTCAGGTCTCTCACCAAGCAGACCAGATTAACCACCTGGTCACACAGCTGTTGTCTCTATTACTTCCCCATGCCAGCTCCAGGCTCTGGCACTCCCTGTAGCCTGGAACCTACACAACTGCAGGTTTTTATGGGCTCTTCATTTGCATTAGCACATCTTTTCTGATGAGTGCTGAGGATATGGTTAGCCATCAAGTGGAAAACATTGCTGTGTTTCTTCCAAGGGTGCAGCAACCACCAACTGAGATTTTCTCTAAGGCTGATGGGTGAGTGTGCCCTTGCTGTGCAAACTGCCCCATGAACTGTCACACCACACACTGTTTGCCAGCTCTGCTCACTGTGTTCCTGCTCACTCATGCTGACCAGATGCTACTTTTGAATCACTACAGGGTGTCTGCTTTTCTTCCTGTCCTAGCTTGTGCAAAAGAGTCAGAACTGCCTCTCCTCAGAGCTCTAGTTCTTTCCACTCAAAGGTCTTGAGTGCCTCTCTCATCACTAATTTCGAGGTCTTGCTGCTTCAGGAACTCTACCTGCATTGTGATCTTTGGCTCCAGACCTTGTCTGCTGGAGCAATGCACTTCAGAGTCTTCACTGAAATACCTTTAATACTGCAAACTAATAAAAGAAAAAATCTTGATGCATGCAAACACACAAACTGAATGAGATATTTTTAGTGGTGTCCTGTGTGTAATAGATTCATATTTCTTTAAGTAGAGATGTGGCTGTTATATGAGGTTTGAGAAAGATAGAGAAATTCACATATATGAGTCTGAATTTTAACTGTTCATTTTTTGAATATCAAGCATGTCTTCTTAACTTGCAAAACTCCTTAAACTAGATGGAATTTACTTCTTACAAGACAAAGTTACTAGTTACTCTGATGTTTTCCTTGGCAATTTTCTTCTTCAACAGTCTTTAGGCTGTAAAAATATTAATAATTTGCAATAAAGATTGCTGGGCAAAATATGTTTCACTACCATTAAGCTTCCCTCCAATTTTTCTTTTCCATCAACCTTTCTTCATCTTTTTACAAATGCCAAGTCATTCTATAAGAGAATTTTATAGCCTCCAAATATCACATTTTTATAAGCCTGTAAACTTCATCTTACTGCAAAAGAAATTTATTTAGTGAGTAATTTTTTTCTGAGTCAAAAATAACTTATTTGAAATTAGTATGCAATACCTTATATCTTGTAAGGTAAAACAGGGCGATCTTAACAGGACATTAGCTTCTCAAAGTTGAAGTCAAAGAATGAGTGAATAGTCAAAAACACACCATTGATGACCAATCCTTTGTCCTCTGTATTCATAAAATCATGGAGAATAAATAATATTTTTTTAAACTCACACATCTCAGTTAATAATACTAAAATTTTCAAATTAAATTATGATAGCTCAACAGAATTCTAACTTCTAATGGGATGGTTTAAGGGAATGTTGAACTTCATATTTTGTGAGAATATATGCAGCACTCTTTATCATGAACATGGTGTTAAAAATCTAAAATGCCAGAACTCAGAGGTTTTGAGCATGTTTGAGAAATTTAACAAAAGGAAAAAGATAAAATCTAATAAGATCGTAAGGAAAAATCTAAATCTTTATGGGAAAAAGGAAAAGATAAAATAGGATCATGAATAAAGGCTATAAAACCAATCAGGACTAACACAACAGAAAAGAAGCTTCCACTAAGTATTTTCTATTCATGGGACAAAGAGTAGGGAACAAATTTCTTTTATCATTAATATAAACAAATGAAAATTAATTTCTTTTAGAATTCATGCATTATATGGGAGAAAAAAATTTGCTCCATTCAAATTTTTGCTATTTCCCTAATTTTTGTATAGTGCTTCTTTGAAATCAAAGAAGCTAGTGCATATTTTTCATTTTTATTTGCCTTTAACTTTAATTCACACTGTAAGAAACTGCTATTAGAGAAACCAAGTCTTCTGTTGAAAGAGATTTATTTTACATTTCCTATTAAGTACAAACAAATAAAAATGGAAATCTGGGTCATATTTTTTGCTGGTCTCATTTGGAACTTTCCCAATCAAACTTTTCACTTTGTTCAGTTAGTCAACTTGTAAATAAGTTGTATGCATGAACATTTAAGTCAGCAGGTCTCTTCTTTTACATGAACAGAGAAATGTAAGGGGGGTTCAGAAAAGTATGAGAGTTACTGATAAATATCTCTGGAAATGTCTTTTGAGCCATCTCAATGATTCTCTGATTCAGTCTTCAGTTTTTTGTCTAATCTTACCACTTCTTTTCTTCTCCATGCTTCTACAGGGCCCAAAAATGTAATCAATTTTGATGTGTACTTACTAGAGCAGTGAATATTCAGTGAGATGCTGTCCTGGTTTGACACTGGCCAAATGCCAGGCACCCACAACAGTTGCCCGCTCACCCTCCCCTACTACAGCTGGGCAGAGGAGGGAAAAAAGGAAAAAAATTTGACAAAGGCTTCATGAGTGACATAAGAGCTGGCAGAAATATTTCAAGGGCAAAGCATGCTCAGCTTAAGTTGCAAAGTGAAGTTATTGCTAACAGAATCGGAGGAGGATAATGAGAAGTGAAATAAGCCCTTAAAGCACCTTTTCCGCTCGGTCCCTCTCCGCATCCCACTGACAGCACAGGGGGACAGGGCATGGGTGTTTGGTCAGTTCATCACCCGAGATTTTCTTCTGCTGCTCTGGGAGAGGATTCCTTCACCTGTGAGGCTGTGGGGTCCCTCCTACAAGAGACAGTCCTCTGTGAACTTCTCNGCAAAGTGAAGTTATTGCTAACAGAATCGGAGGAGGATAATGAGAAGTGAAAGAAGCCCTTAAAGCACCTTTTCCGCTCGGTCCCTCTCCGCATCCCACTGACAGCACAGGGGGACAGGGCATGGGTGTTTGGTCAGTTCATCACCCGAGATTTTCTTCTGCTGCTCTGGGAGAGGATTCCTTCACCTGTGAGGCTGTGGGGTCCCTCCTACAAGAGACAGTCCTCTGTGAACTTCTCCAGCATGGATCCACCCTCATGGGCACACAGTCTTCCCAAAACTGCTACCACATGGCTCTCTTTCCACGGGGTCCAGCCCTCCAAGGACAGGCTTCTCCAGCCTGGAAGCAGGGACCACTCTCTCCACCGGGTCTCCCACTGGATCACAGCCTCCTCCAGGCATCCACCCATTCTGGCATGGGCACCTCCCCCACAGGGTGCAGGGGGATCTCTGCATCCCCCATGGATCCGCATGGGATGCAGGGGCACAGCTGCTTCACCATGGTCATCACTGTGGCCTGCAGAGGAATCTCAGCTCCAGTGCCTGGGGCACCTCCTGCTCCACCTTCTCCACTGACCTTGGTGTCGCCATGTTGTTTCCATCACATGGTCTCACCTCCTCCTCTTCTCTGACTAGGAGTAAAAAACCTGTGACTTTGTTTTGATTTTCTTCTTAAATATGTCATCATGGAGGCATTTCCAGCCTCTCTCACTGGCCCACCTTTGGACTGGCTCTGCTGGACATGGTGGAAGCTTCCAGCAGCTTCTCACAAGACCCATCTTTGTGGCCCCTCTATTACCAAAAACAAGGCCATGCCAAACCAATACAGATGCTGATTAGCATGTCATCCAGCTTCAGTTTAACAATGCAGGGCCTCTCCTTTTTTGTTAAGGTTTTCTCTCATGTGTCTATTCCTTGAATCTTGGGTGATCATTTCTGTGCTGACCACTTTCACCTCCTGCTTTCCCTTGTATTACAGAGGCTTTTTGCCCTCTCTCCAGGACATGCCAACTTTCATCCTGGGAGAATGTGAAAGATCTCCCTTATGACAAGATATTTCACCCATTTCTCTCTTAAATTAAACATCTTTTTCTTTTTCTTTTTCTTTTTCTTTTTCTTTTTCTTTTTCTTTTTCTTTTTCTTTTTCTTTTTCTTTTTCTTTTTCT
>VYXD01002182.1:176183-202459 GCA_013397195.1 Hylia prasina
AAGTCCTTATGATTATTTTATAACAAATGTACATCAGTCTTTTCTCCCTCACAGGGACTGCCACACACAGTCCTTCTCCAGGTCTTGTTCTCTAAAGAATAATACCACAAAATTCATCTAATACATTCCCATGGCCCAGTAATGGTCAAAAAAATTATTAGGTGCATTTCTGGGTTTGTATCTTTAGGTGTTGTGCATAAATTTTCTTGTGTCTCCATTATGTTTACAATCTTTTCTTGTGCTTACGATTCCTTTCCAATTAACAACAGCAATTAGGCCAACACTGCCTCATATTCTTAGAAGAAATTTCTGACTTCATTGAAGCACTGTAGTTAAAGAATCCAAGTTCTCTTATGCACAGTACCCTCTTCCTTAGTATGCAGCTGATATATTTTCTGGGTCATAAGTTTCAGGAGCTGCAGCTCAATGTTTTGGTTTATACTTAGGGTTCATTATATGACTCTAGATTAAATATAATAATGTCCTTTAACATTTTCCTAGGTTACAGAGACAAGAGTTACAGCCATGGATAATGGGGCAGACCTGTTGATGATTCAGTAAAGGAAATAGCAAATTTTCTCTTGAAGGAGAAAAAATGTTTAACAATTACATTTCCTATTCTCATTTGCTGTTCTTCTCACCATTGTTGCTGCAACAATGTTCTTGAAATTGAATTTTCTGCCTGTGTTATTAAGTGTTCCTGTCCAGCTGTGAGGTGTATCTGCAGCTGGTGGAAATGGATCAAAACTAAAATTGTGAAACGTCATGCCGCAGTGAGCATCTACTTCAGTTTTTTCTGAAGTAGACAAGGAAATACAAAAAGTTTAAATGTATAAATCCTTTATGTAATACTTTACTTTTATCCTTAAATGTAGAAATGCTTCTAGTCTTAATACAGAAAGAATATGTTCTTACTTCATAAACAGTCTCAAAAACTATTTTGTGGTTGATTCTTCTAATAAAGCTTTGCACATTTACTTCAATCTACAGCAATGTATGCATTTTGATTTCCTAAAATTCAGCCAAACAAACAGCAAAATCACATGTAATTCTATTAAAAATGTAATTGATGAAGTATGTTATTTTGTCATTCTAAAATATGTCATATAGCAAACTTATTTTATTGAATTTTCTAAGATGGTGAGCTGTAATTAGTTAATGTTTTGTGTAATAATTATGCTATTTCCCACACAGAAGACACAAGCCTGATATCATAGATTACCATTATCACTAGTTAAGACAGATGTAAATACTCATTTCTATTTTAGAAAGCAAGCACATTCAGTCTGCAGTAAAACTTGGTAAGGAACATTCAGGAATTTAAAAAAAAGTTTATGTTCTTCACTGTTTTCCTATTAAGAAGTATATGGGTGTTGTCTTTTCTTATAACTGGTTCAAAGGGAGAGCCTTTAAAAAACAGATTTTTTGGTTTTGTGATCTGGAAGGTTTTTTGAGTAGTTGCTTAGTCATTTCATGTGATGTAGAATGTATTTTTTAACTAAGTTTCACATTAAGATTTTTTTTTTCTTTTGTTGGATAATTTTTTCTTCAAAGTGCCATCATTTTGTGAGAGAGTTCACCATCTTGATGAGAATTTTTGGTTCTCATCCCATAATTATTTTTTCTGTATTTTCAAAACAAGATTAATCAAAAAGATGTTTTACGTCCAAACGTTAATGTTCATATAACATATACATGAGCAATTGTGATATCTATTATATAAAAAAATGCTTTTTCAGTTTATTAATTGCATATATTTAATTTCTGAAAACTCTTTGTCATTAGTTATTCTATTTGGGTTGAAATATGTCACATTAAAATGTGTTAAATATATTTTGATATACCAGATTTTCTCTTACTTTGCTATAGGAAGCAAACAGTATCTTTTTTTCTGCTATCATGAGTTGAGTGTGACATGATAAATCAGGGAAGAAGTCGTCACTAACAGGAAAGAAAACTATTTCCAGAGCACTTCAGGTGTTTTTATTCAAGTTCTTGCACCTCCTTTTTTTAAATTACCATATATTCCTTTATTCTATAAAATGTAGGTGCCAAATGAGTTACAGGAAGAAAATTTTTGGACATATGTGTAATTTTTCAGTGGTGATGATTTTAATGACAATAAAATGGGGCAGAAAAACAATAAATAGGTTAAGAAAGAGAAAACAATAAAAACTTAAAGCACTGCAAGAGAGATTGGAGCAAAAAAGGGAAATCATGGATGTGAGCTTATTCTAAAACATGCAAAAAATAACACCCACTGAACATACAGTGAGACAATATGTACAGCCCTACTCTCTGGTTTATCTGCTCTCTCTTTTATTAGATGATGACATATTCAGAGTCTAGAATTTTGGTCTTTCTTTTAAATTAGGCAGAAAACTCATAAATATATAAATAAATAATATAACATTTTTCTTCTTTTTTTTTGTCTGTCATTAAGAAAAGCTTTTTTATCCAAATAAAGAATATATTGTCTTGGGAATGTTTAAGGTTTTTTAGTATGTAGAAAATTCATAGAGCTATTACGAGGTTCCAATGGTGCTAATATAGCAGGAGTCACAGTTTCTGAATGTTATTCAGCAAACTAAATGCATACATTGACCCAAATTTATGAAATTTAAAACATCCACTTAAAAGTCCTAATGTAATAAAATCTAGTTTCGTCCTACACAAAGTACTTGTTTAATCTATTGCATTTGGCAGAGACAGTAATATTGTGGATCCAATGATACAGGAATTTGACTACAATGTGATCTAAAATGATCTAAGATGGTTCTATATTAATCAAAATATATAGAAATGTGATTTTTGAAGACACATTATTATCTAAGGGTCTTGCATGGATTTTAGGGGGAAAAGTTCAATTCCTAAATTTCCTAGAGGAAAGAAAAAGTATCTGCACCTACTAAAATGTAGGACTGAGTTTTGACCTCAACTGAAAGCAAATATGCAGAAAATTACTTTTGTGTTGGAAGAAGAGGAGATGATTGGGTTATTTTATCACCAGATTGAATTTAAGCATGTAACCCCTGTCTAAAACTTCTGAAAGTGTTTGAGGGTTAGAAAGTCCTAGAAGGAAAACATTCCTGATTAAAAGGCATACCAGGTAGGCTCAGATGTTTTGTTACAAGTTTATGTATGTTTAGTTCATTCTAAAATGTATTACTTATATCACACATGGAAAATAAAGCCCCGCAAGTTGAAAAAAGTCTGCTAAGGTTTTCTGTAAAACTGAAATTTAAACTGTTTCAGCGTGTGTAAATCATTTGTCATGGACATCACTCCGTTACATAGCGAGGTCCTTTAATCACACTTGTCACAAAGGATGATTAATTCTGTATTTCTTATCTTTTGGCTAACAATACAAAACACTTACAGTGTAAATTGCAGAAATGTGAGCCATCTGTCTGACAAATGCCTTTAGTGACAGCTCTGCTCTGAACCTATACAGAGTTATAAAGCTCTATGATGAAAAAATAAACCCATGGGCATCAAAAATCAATCACTCAAAATTAGCTGATTCTTTATAATTTTGCCTGTAAGCTCTCAGTCTCACTTTCCCTAAATGACATTTACATTGCCTCATCTCATTAGATTATTCTGAAGATCTGCTACTTAATATTCATAAAGATGTAGGATCTAAAACAAACAAACAAACAAACAAACAAACAAACAAACAAACAAACAAACAAAACAAAACAAAAAAAAAACACCATTCAGAAAATTCCATAGGAGAGTTAATCATTCTCCCTTCAGAGAAAAATTTGAATATTTTTTAGTAAAAAAGGGCACTGAATAATGTACTGGAAAACACTGAATAATTGCTCAACAGATAACAGCCAGATATAATTAATTGCAAGCCTTTTCATCCCTGAATATGCTTTTAGAAAAATAAACAAGCCTCTGAGTATCTGGGTAAAAGGTATATTTTTATTTTTTCTCCAAATATAGAGTTATATTAAAAAGGATACTCTGTGTATGCATGAGCTAATGCAAAGCTCATGCAAAGCTTATTTTAGAATAAACACATAATGACATTATTAAATTTGGTTTCGTAACTTTGCAACATTCTTCTTTCATGAAGTAATTTTTGTATGCAATATTTTCATGAAATGTTCCTATGAAAAGAGTAGTGAATTATATGAGATATGTCTACCTCACTATTGATTAGTCATGTGCCCAAATTTCTCTTCCACCTTTCTAAGAATTTACGTACCTGCCACTGTGAAAAATTGGGCATTTTTAGAAGAGCCACTTGAACTAGTAATTTTTTTAATTACCTTTTTTTATGTCTTTGCACAAATTCTATTCTTCATTAATGTATGCTTCAAATGAACAGGAACACTAGGACTGAAAAAAAAAATCCTTGGTATTTTGTTTTTAAACAAAAGTGAGGGCATAGCTGTAAACATCAGGAGTGCTTCTGCTCATAAGTGAAATAAGAATCAACTCCTTCTTGCAGTGTTTTTTCATTAATAATAATTCACACTTTCATGAGACTCCTCTTGTTTTATGAGGTATAATATTATATAAAAATATAAGCCAGCCAGATTTCTAAAATAGTGTTATCTGAAATGATGTAACACTACTAAACCCTTTTATTTTTATATATTATGAAAGATGTGTTACAAACTAACAAAACACTAACTAAAATTTTGTAATTAGTTTTGTAGCATTAGCTGTACTAAAGAAAGTTTAAATCTGGAGTGTTCAGGGAAAAAATCCTATAATTTTTGATGTAGAGAAACAGTTTGACAGACAAGACTTAGATGAAAACAATTAACTTATCAAGAGACCTCTTGGGAAATTCTATCATGGAAGAGTTTACTAAGGAATGGGGCATTCTGTATCAGAAACAAGCCTTTCAACCAAGACCAAGGGAGTTTATAAAATAAATTTCTATACCTTAATTGGAAGACAATAGCTTGATACAGGAAATAATGAATCAAATTCTTTGAGGGTATGTAGGAGTTCAGACAAGATGATTAGAAAGGTTCCCTAGGGCTGAGTTTTTGAACCATTTCTCAAAGCACAGAGCTTTGACTTCAGTGTGTTTCAGCAAAATATTTTCTAATAAATTGTAAAGTAGATTTTGCAAGAGTGCTTAAGTCTGCTTTGACACTTGCTCCCATGGAGGCATCCTGACGCTCAGTGAAGCAACATTAAGTTCATACTGAGTGGTCCTAAGAGTTCTACCTTGATGGAGAATAATAATGGAGAATAACAAGCATTTGAATAGTTAATTTGAGAAGTTCGTTGTCATTTTTATGCTACTTTTAAACTTACGTCATGGTGATTTTGAGGATTTAAATTTTATTTGCATGAGAGTATTATAAAAAGTAACAAAGTATTTTCGTGCTGGAGAAGACTTCCCTGGTAATCATCTCTTACTGATCTAATATCACCACCAGAGACTGACTGATTAATAGAAGGATAAACTGGAATAGAAAAAAATTACTCATCATGTAAGTTTACCAAAGTTTAGCTACATTTTTTTTCTTTCTAATCAAAATAACTTAGTCTTTTGAAAAAGCAATCCCCTTAGAATCACCAGAAGGAAAATGCAACACCTACCAAAATGTTTTGAGACATTTAATGCATTACACTTCCTTCTAGGATAAACATTTAAAAGAAGATGAGGGGAATATATCTACAAATATTGTTATAAACTTAGTTTGGATTTTCATCTGATCCAGTATAAATCTTCGTTGCATGGTTCTTTCCAACAACAGTTTTCACCAATTCTAAGATTTTGTTTTTTGAAAAATGTTGGCTTCACTACAACTCTAAAAGAAAAGTAAAATATACAATTACATATAAAGTCCATGATCATCCAAATATCTTATCCATAAGATATCCATAAGATATATTATGGATAAGATAAGATATCCATACTTTAGCCATAATAAAGTCCAAATGCATGCTTATTTTCCCATTGATGTAACTTTCATATTTCTCTAAATAATGAGTAAGAAGTAGTGAAATATTGTTTGCATGGTGTGGTGTTTTCTGTATCTTTGGAATCTTGGGGTTTTGTTATTTGTGATTTTAGTTTTTTGTTTCTTTTTTTGCATTTTTTTGCCTTTATTTAAAATTTACTGTAAATTCCTATATGTAATTCCCTATACCTAGAAGTTTAAAAATTCATTTGATAAGTTACAAGCCTCAGGTCCATGCATTAACCTCCAATATATTAACATGACTACATGGCTGGTCTATACATAATAGAATGGTTAATCTTTTCTGGCATTATTCTTTTTACAGTGAATTAAAACTATTTATTTATAATTGGGTTTTCTAGTTTTTGAAAAACCAGTTTCGGTTCACTGGGGTTTTAGCAGTGTTCAGAATACATATATACTCATGAAAGGCTATTAAAATTTACCTGAAAGTATCTTGAGTTTTTCTTCACATTAATTGCAAGGTTAAATCAGAAGTTTTGTGAGAGTGTATGAAGGGTAAATCTTACACAGCAACTAACAGATCCTTATATATCTATCATTTATTGGATTGTATTCTGAATTCAAGATTGTTTCTGATACTGTCTAAATCAGATTGCCATAGTTGTGGGAGGCCTAAAACATTTTGGAAACAATTCTAATAATAACACTCTAAATAATAGTACACATTGGACTTCAGAGCGTTTTGTCCCAACAAAACTGTGTCACTTTGGGCAGAATTGACGTCTTTTATCTTATTTTTCTAAGAGAATGAACGTCTGCATGCCAGAGGACACTATAAATCACAAGATTTTGGCATCTGTAAATATTTTTCTTCTGGGCTACCAAAAAAGCTTAACCCAGCTTCCAAAAAATGAGTTGGTTATTGAAATGTTGCAAAGTTACGTAGGAACCAGAGGCAATGGAAAAGAGTGTATACATGTTTACCCTTAACTAAACCCTAAATTTTGCAGAGTATTTCAAGTAGCACACATTCTATTACTTGCTTTGGGAAAGGCAAGCAGTTTCTAGCTCCTGGTTTCCTTTATTCAGCTGAGTTCCAGTGAGCAGCACCAACACACATGGCTCTGCAAAGCAGTGTCAACCATTTGCCACAGGAAGATATGGGCAAGGCAGGGTAGATGCCAGTATTTATGGCTAAGGCCAGCTGAGCTGCTCCATAATGGTGACCAGGATCACTGGCACCCTCATAACTCTGCAGCATGTCCACAGTGACAAGGCAGGTCACACCCCTGGATCAGCATCAGATTCTGGATGAGCGGTGATAAGGCTTGGCACAAACACTGATGAACAGAGGATCTTCCCACTAGCTGGGAGCAAGCACAGGGGCCTCCCCTTGAAAACAATTCCCAATCAAAAGACTAGAGGAGCAAGGGATCAGCACAAGGGATCAGCTTCTTAGCAGAGTTTTCTTTTTTTCAAGGACCTCTTTTCAGGCTTAACACCTGAATTATTATTTAAGCTGGCCCTGGGCCCAGGCTTACAGGCCAATGGAGTAAAAAGGCACTCAGGGACCTGTTACTGAGTTTACTTTTTATCAGCACATTCCTTTGCTACAGCAGTTGGCTGTGCTTTCCAGTTCCATCTGCTTCTTATACCTACCTCTAGTTACATATAAAATCTTGTCATTGGTAAAATCTATTATGAGACATGAACTTACTGTGAATGAAGATTTGCTGAGAAAAACTTTTAACAATGCAGTCATAATAACAGTCCAGAGAAGGACAATGAAGCTAATGAAGGGGCTGGAGTAGAATTCTTATGAGTAATGCCTGCGGGATCTTGGAGAAAAGGAGGCTGATATTACTGGTCTGTACAACTACTTCAAACAAGGTTGCAGCAAGGTAGGGGGTCAGTCCCTTTCCCCAGGCAACAAGAGGCAGGATAAGAAGAAATGGCCTCAAATTGTGCCAGAGGAAGTTAAGATTAGTTATTAGGAAACAAATCTTCCCAAAAAAGGGGGGTAAAGCTCTGGAACAGGCTGCCCAGGGAAGCTGTAGAGTCACCATCTCTAGATGCATTGAAAAATCACGCAGATATGACACTTCAGGTCATGGCTTAGTGGTGAACATGCTGGTGATGATAAGTTGTTTGTTGGACTTGATGATCTTAAAGAACTTTCCAACCTGAATGATTCTATAGTTCTATGATTCTATGGCTTAAAACTCAATTATTGGTCTTACTAAGTAACACTAACACAATTTTCATATTAATGTGCTATTCAAATTTTGTTGCTCAATTTTTGTAAAGTTCACATAGAAACGTCTCATTAATAATATAATTTAAATTGATAAATCAGTAAAGTTTCTAGTTTATTTCCAATGATCCTCGGGACTTGTCCAGCCACTGCACATAGAGAGCTGGACTTCCAGGGATGAAGAGTTCACAGCCCCTCTGGGAGACCGGTTCCAGCATTTCACAATTCTCATAGTGAAGACTTCTTTCCTTATCGCTAACCTACATCTAATGTCTTTCTGTTTAAACTCATTTCTCCTTGTCCTGAAAGTACACGCCCTTGTAAAAAAACCCTTCTCCATATTTTCTGTAGGCCCCTTTCAGTACTAGAAGGCTCTAGTAAGGAATCCACAGAACGTTCTGTTCTTCAGATTGTTCCAGCCCTTAGATCATCTTTGTGGTCCTCCTCTGGATTTTCTACATCATGTCCATGTCCTCCTTGTGCTGGGCTTCTCTATAGCTGGAGACTACTTCTGGTGGGCGTCTCTCAAGGGCAGAGTAGAAGGAAAGAATCACCTCTATGACCAGCAGTCCACACTTCTTTTGATACAGCCCAGGATTCTTTTGGTTTTCTGGTCTGTAGACACATATTATGTTGAACTTCCCATCAACCAGTAGTCCTGAGTCCTTCTCTTTAGGGCTGCTCTCAATGCATTTCCTTTACCAGACTGTATTTGTGTTCTGGATTGCCCTGACTCAGGCACAGAACCTTCCACTTAGCCTTTTTGAGATCCCTGTGGTTCTCATAGGCCATTCTCAAGCCTCTTAAGCCCTCTGAACGGCATCCCTTCCCTTCAGTGTGTTGGTGTCCTTGGAAAACTTTCTAAAGGGGTACTCAATCCCACTACCCACGTCACCAATAAAAATGTTAAATGGCATCATCCCAATACTAGCACCTGAGGAACACCACTGGTGTCCATCTGGACATCAAGCCATTGAACACAAGACTTTAAGTACAAGCACCCAGCCAATTCCTTGTTCACTGAGTGGTATATCTGTTAAATCCATGACTCTCCAATTTAGAGACTAAATGTTTTGTGGGACAGTGTCAAACACTTTGAATGAATATCTGTAGATTATGTCTGCTGCCTTTCCCAAATTTTTCAAGCATGATTTACCCTTAGTGAAGCCTGGCTGGTTGCCACCACTCGCCTTATTTTTCATCTACCTTAGAATAATTTCCAGAAGGATCTGTTCCACAATTTTGCCAAACACAGAAGTGAGACTGACCAGTCTGCACTTCCTTAGGTCTTCCCTTCTTACCTATTTAAAAATGGATGTTACCTTTCTCCTTTTTCAGTCAGTGGGAACTTCATCTGACTGTCACAACTTCTCATATATTGTCAACGGTGGCATAGAAACTTCATCCCCGTTTCCTCAAGACTTACAGAATCTAATCCAACTTGTACACCTTCGGGTTCCCTAGATGGTCTTGAACTTGATTTTATGTTGATGGGCCCTGCTCAATGGGCTGCTTTTCATTCTCCAGTCCCTGCCTTTGCCTCTTGAACACTATCTGGAGCACTTGAAAGTGAAGACACTACATGTTTTAGTTTGGTGTCTGATTTTGACCGGAATCTCCTTTTTTATTCATGCAGGCCTCCTGATATTTTTGCCTGATTTCCTTTTTGCTTGCATGCATGATTCCTGAGCTTATAGGGGTAATTCTTGTATATTTACCATCCTTCTTGAGCCCTTCCTCCCTCCAAGACTATATGCCAGAGTACTCTACCAAGCAGATCCTTGAAGATGCTAAAGTCTTCTCTCCTGAGCTTTATGTGCACTTTTCTTGCTTTCCCAAGAATCTTGACTCCTGGTTTATATGGATATTTCTTGGATACAAGCCAGTTTTCAAAAGAAAAATTAACTGTATTGACAAGCTAGGTAGTAAGGCAAAATGCAAATAAGCTTGTCAATACAGTTAATTTTTCTTTTGAAAACCAGTTACAGTAATATAATACAACATATCTTATTAGTTTCTTTCCATCTTTCTAGACAAATAATTATTCCTACGTAAGTTTGTTCAAAATATTAGATACATACAGAATTTCTCTGTGCTTTTCTTTTTTCTTTTTTCCAAAATAACATGATTATAATACATTATAGTTTTATATATATTAGAATACTGTAGCTCAAAACTATTCATTTATTAGAAAAATAATTTAAAGTTGTGCAAAATACATGATAAAATTTTTTGGTGATTTACTTCTGCATGTTGGTAAGCATTATCAATTGTGGCCACGTTCATCAGCCCAAAGTGTTTGATAAAATTTGAACTGGATCAAACAAGAATTTCTATGTAGATATCCTTTAGAGAGTTTATTAAAAAAAATCATTATCAATTGCTCTCATTTGTTTGTATCTGTCTACTTTGTATTCATATATACACACAAATGAACAGCTAGCATCAGATTTACAGCTCAAGTTCTCAGGTAAGATCCTTTTTATCCAAGCCACCCTTCGAATGAATAAGAAAGATTTGCAGATATTAAATTCAGCTCTAGATGAATTTGTCAGCTACATAGAGTAGTCTTGACACAGACTTTTGGGAGGTATAACATTTGCTTAACAAAAGGAAGTACTTGGTGGAGATCAATTCTTGATTCTCTTGGAAATGGCGTTCCATGGCTGTGTTTTTACTTATATGTTTCATGTACGTTGAAGAACTTTATTAACAGAAATACTATGTTTTTAAGGAAACTTCTCCTTTTAATGATAGCTTTTTTTGTGAAAGTATTTGCAGCCATTGATCGTGTGTGTATTGTAAGGATATATTTTCTTTTTATTTTAAGATACATTTATATACTTTCTTTTTTTCAGCAACAAGAGTGATCAGTGAGCAAAGCTGTATTTATAATAGCTAGCAAATATACAGTTTTCACAATAAATCTGACTTCCTTAAAATTATCTGATTCGTTGACTCATATAAAGGGAAAAAATCAAGCAGCCAAATTTAAGAGTTTTAAAAACCGACATTTCTGAAGTTTCTAGTTATCCATTATTTCCATTAACAATACCACATTCTGTTAGTGCAGGTCTTGATTCACAGCCTCAAATAAGCTTTGAAAAATATAATAGAACGTCTTTAATTAAATCCCCAAAACTCACATTCAGGGATAAATAATAATCCATCAGCTATTTCATTCTCTAACAGGACCCAGGAGAACTTGACAGTCTTAATCACTTCAGCCATTTATACCTTCATTTTCAGCTTTGTTTCAGTTGAGCCATTTAGTGGGGGTTTATCTAAATTGCAGTATCTATTTTTTTAATCACACTTCATAGCTGTAACACCGAAAGTAATTTCAGGTGCAAAACAGAATATCTCTGAAGCACAGACATCCTTGGCATAAACACGTTAGAATGAAAAGTTACCTGTAACTGAGTGATATTTGTCTCTGTAATGAGCTGAAGCACTGAGGAACTGTGCCTGTAGTAAAATTAAGAACCACCACCAGCAGCACAGCAGAATTCTAACTTGTTAGAGAACATTTATTTTCCTTATTACACAGGGCAGCTGTTGATGACAGAAATTGTTTCATTAATGCAAACAAAGTTTGAGCTGCATACCAGCATTCCTAAGGTATGTGGAAAGCCAAAGGAAATAATCATATGGTTACTAAATACTCATATCAATGCTCTTCTAGGGGTTTTAGCTATCTTAATGGTAAAACAACATTTATAGGTGTTTTTAGATTTTACCTTTGGTATTCTACCTTGGTCTTTGAAAATATTTTCAGCATATAAAATATAAGGATATGACTTTACATTGTCAAATTCACATCTTAATGTTACTATGACTGTCCCAGAATAAAATAACATTAAAAAGGAGGTACAATTACTTGGGGCTTATTATTTATTTTACAATGATAAAATTTGTCAAAGTAGTAACCGTCTTTTTTCTTTTTAATTAATTTTACTCTATTGGTTTTATAGATGAATATTTCCTTAACTTTCTAATGCCAAATATGTGCAGTGATGCCCTCTGTAGTGGCATTTATATATTTAAACTTGTACTAATATTAACATTATTATTATCAATTATTTAACTCCCAGTGATATCAATATATTTTCAACCTGTAACTATTTCCCCAGTATATTTTTTTTATATTTCAAGGCTGCAAATAAACTTTTTTGAGTATAAGTTTGAATCTGCAAGAGCGTTAGAAAATAAAAGCATGATATTTTTCCAGGACAGACAGCTAGCAAACAGATTCTTGTGGGAAAATTAGTTAATCAGAGAATGGTTAAATTGGATGTTGACTTCATTGAGTTAGGATTTCACCTTGAGTAAGAAGCTCAAAAAATTGTGTCCCTAAATAACTGTGCTATTGCATACTTTACATCATATTTGTACACAATGGAAGTGATTGAGAGGCTAAAGTAGAAGCCTACAGAAGTTCTGTCAAGGGCTCATGGTAGAAGTGCACTTCTTTCCAGAACACATCCGGGCACCGCAAAATTAATGGAGAGGAAAATGACAGAGTTAAACTAGCAGGAAATCCCATCTGTGTAATAGCAGAGCAACTACTAAGGCCTAAGTTGCGTACATCTAATGCCTAGGACTACCTTCCTTTAAACTTTTTATCCCTCCTTACAAAACAGGAATGTATAGGCGTGCATCTTAGTCTCCAAAGGTGTCATTGTTTCTAAAGTTTTTTTGGCAACACTCGCTGGGTGCCTGAGTATTTCCTACTTTCTTCTACTTACTGGGACAGGATTTTTCTTTGGTTGTATAAAAACGTGGTTTTATTTATTCAGTTGCTATCTTTCTGGAGCAGCAAATTCAACTAGCTTTTACAGTACCCCCTTCAGCTTCAGGGTGCTAGATAAATTAATGTTGTAAGAGATGCAATGTATTTTATAAAAAATATCTTTCACACTAGTTGATAGGACAGGCAAACACAATCGTTTAATTGAACTGCCTTAAATAATAGTTTAATTGACTTGCCTTTTTATCAGATGATTCTCAGTAACTGATTGCAATTAACACTCACATTAATTTAGATATTTACTAATACTTTTTTGGATTGTTCTGTACAATTGTATGTGTTTCTTCTAATATAAAGCAAGCTACTTTATACTGAGGTGCCTGCAGCTGTGAAAAGACAAAACCATGAAAGAGAATTGGTCTGCTAGTGTTGCATTAAAGTAAACTAGGAATGGTTATATACATTCTATGACAGCAAAACATGGCCAGCTACATCAAATTCTCAAGTGATTATTGCTCAATTTTACTTTGTGATTAAAAGCTATTTATAAAATATGCTTTAGGAAACACACAAATTGCAATATATAAGCCCTCAAGTACTATATGGAAGGAGGCAGGTGTTGGTGCATTTTGCTAACACTTAAATATTTAGCATGATCATTAAATTTTACATTGCACATATGCATATATTTCCAGTCAAGTGAATGCATGCAATAGAAATTTCAACACTTGTCCCATATATTCAGTTCAGGAGAATCTGCCCCTTGTTGGTAGTGAATGAACAAATGAATGAGCAAAAAGCTGCATAAGTATGGATGGTGCATCTAAATCAAGTGAGCTTTGGTAAAGAAAAAAACAAATAGAGATGCAAGTGTTGCTGTTCCCTGATGGCTTTTTATATCATCACCTCCCTTCTTGGAAAAATGCTTTGAATTTTTCATTAATGCATTTTCAGATGGTTTATCTCTTCTTGAGATATTCCTTCAAAATTCAAAATTGTTTAAAAGAGATGGTTGGAAGATGATTGCAAATTTCTGTATAAGACAGTTCAGCAGATTTAGCATCTCTAAGCTGCCAGTGTATTCATGTTTGATTCAACAACAAAGGATGATTTAAAGCTACGATAATTAAAAGCATATCTTTTATGAATGTAATTCAGTAATAAATCCCACTCAGGAAGTTCAAAAACTGAGAAGCTTTAGTTTCACAGCTCTCACACGTACTGCCGGTTCAGTCAGATTACATGGCTCCAAAACCTGTAAATGCTTGACCCTCCTTCTTGTTCCCTTGAGTAGCCAAGTCCCTAAGTGGCTGCCAGAAAAAAAGCCAAGTATATTGTCTTCCCAGAAGAAAACTAACATCATTATTTTATACTGCAGTCCACAAAAAACATATTGAGGCTGCATCCTGAAGGTTTCCTAGCCCCCTAAAGGTAAGAACTGTAAAAGCTAGTTGAACCTACTGCTCCAGAGAGGTAGCAACTGAGTAAATAATAAACACATTTTTACGCAGCCAAAGAAATATCCTATACCAGTGAGTAAAAGAAAGTCAAAAATATTCAGGCATCCAAAGAGTGTTGTTGACAAAGTCTAAAAAATGGTCTTTTACCTTTTTTATGTTCCATTTAACACTGAAGTCCGAGAAGAATGTTGAAAACAACATTTTTGTGCCAAGGGCAGAGAGTGTCAAGGTACTTGGCTAATCTTGACTCAATACAGGCATCTTTTTATGTTCTTACATTGTCTTGATCTTAGTATGGTTTTAGAGATTTATTTACCATTTAATTATTGTTAGTAATAAATTGGATTTGATGCTCTCTTTATGACATGATTTTTTCATTTGAATTAATTTTTTTATAAACAAAGCCATTAGTAATCCACTTGATTGTGAAATGCATGAAATGAAATAGAATTCGGATGAGGATCCTAGGAAAAAGTCAGCTGCTTGATGACTATCTTACTACTCCTCTAGGGTGGTTCAGTGGCATTCAGAGTCATCCACAGCCACTCTAGATCCAGCTGAAGCTTTATTTAGATGTATGATTTATGTTGATTTATGTCTTAGTTAGGATTTAGGATTTAGGATTTTATCCCACACTACCTGCCATAGTCTTCCCATGGAAAAAAAGAAGGCAATGACTGAAAACATTTACATGGTCTGGTTAGTCATTCTTTTCACACTAAATCACAACCTGGTTTTTGCCTTGACTTACATCAGTAACTACCCACCTTACTGGGTAACAGAGACTTTTTGATCTTTACCTATTATAATAAAATAAAGTACTATTTCGTAACATTTCAGATTGAAGTGTAATTGGACTTAACCAAATACACTGGTTCTACCTGCTCAGCTAGAATTTTCAGGAATATTATACCTTGCCTTCATAAACTGAGAGGTTTTTTGGGGTTTTTTTGGTTTTTTTACTATAAAAATTAGAATGTGAATATGATTAAAAGCCAGAGAAAGACATCTTTTTGTAAATGTAACTTGTTTATACTATCCTCTCTCCAAAAACTGGGATTTTGTTGATGACTTCAAGACTTGAAATCTACAGTTGCTTAACTCTTTATTTCTTCCCCTGCCTCTCACAGTTCTTTGTTTAAATGAATAATATGAAGTTTTGATCTTTATAAGAAACTGTCCAGCTTTATACAAATTTGCTGCTGTCATGGAAAATCGGGATTGATTTTTATGTAATGGAAAATTATGGATTAAATCAGTAAACATCAATACCAATTTGAGTTCATCAAGTTAGACTTCAGGATTAAACCCAGTGATTTTACTGGGCTTTAACAATCTGTTTATGTGTCCCATCAAGACTCTTTAAAGGAAGTTAAATATGTTATCATACCTATTAGATTAATAAATTAGTAGAAAGCTGTAGCCATTCTGAAAATTTTAGAATTTCAGTTTCATCCTCACTCAAAAAATTCAAAATTGAAGCCTTTATTAGAAATGGAAACAATGTTTATTTCTTTATTTTTCTCATATCACACTAAACAGTCAAAAATTAACAATATTTTTAAAGAAATTAATTTATGGAAAAAAGAAGTGTAATGGTTCACTGCAGTTCACAGTAGCCAAACATCAATGATGCAAAAACTGGAATATCTTTAGTTTTTCATATTCTAGATGAAATTCAGATTGTATTGGAAAATAAGTTAACCACAGTCATAAGCACTTACAAAAAGACACATCTGGAGTACTGTGTTTAGTTCTGAGCCCCTTGGTACAGGAAAAATAAGGAACTCCTGGAGAGAGTCCAGCAGAGAAGACTGAGAGGGGATCACATCAATACATATGAATATCTCAAAGGCAGGTGTCAGAGGGATGGTGCCAGACGCTTCAGTGGTGCCTAGCGACAGAAAGAGGAGCAAAAGCCATAAATAAAACACAACGATTTTCACCTTAACATGAGGAAGAACTTCTTTATATTAATATGGCAGAGTACTGGGACAGGCTGCCAAGTAAGTCTGTGGAGTCTCCCTACTTCTCTGGAGAAATTCAAAACCCACCTGAATGCGTTCCTGTGTCACTTGCTCTGGGTGACACTGCCTCATCAGGGGCATTGGACTGAATGATCTCCAGAGATGTCTTCTGATTCTAACAATTCTGGGGTTCCATGAAATTAGGTTTCTCATGTTCCTCTTGTCCTGCTACTTTCCCCAGTGTCTGTTTTTGCTCTCTTTTCTAAGTTATCAGTAAGTATTTTCAAGAGTCTGTCCTGCACTTTGCTTGTATTTGGCTAATAACAGAGCTAGTAGGTATGGTCCAACTACAATGAAAGCTGATTTACTTCTATGATACGCCAATCCAGACAAGTGTATTTCCTTCTAAAATGTATCTAGCCTAAGCTTGTATCTAGACACAAGCTTTAATCAGTGTTCCTGCTTCATGTATAGTTGTTTTCTATGGGGTAAACTCTTATCCAGAAATTTTCTGTCTTTTATAGTTTCCCTCAGCAAGATTACCGCTTGTGTCTTTGGAATTACTTAAAGTGGCTTGATGGAAGTGACCCCCAAAACACCAAAACCTTGATACTTTCATCCAATACAGACTGGTTCAGTCAAAAATGAATTTAATTTATTATTTTTTTATGAGAATGTTAAAACATTTTTAAGAAATAAATGTGTTTTTTTTCTTTATTGTTTTTCTTTTTTGGACTCTTTTTGTTGTTTGTCTTTTCCCTGCTGTATGTTTAGGGATTTATCTTTGAGAATTTAGTTCTTGAATTTTATGTAAGTTAGTTTATAATTCTGACACCTTTGTCTAAGTAGACAAAGTTTTGCACCAAATCAGAGTCTAACGAACAGATACAGCTGGTCTTTCTAGAATGTTTTGGGGGCTAAAGGAGAGAAAAGAAACTTCAAATTTAAAGACAAATGCACAGAATAGAGTGGGGAGACTTAAAAAAAAAATTAAATGAAAGAAGAAACAAAGGAGGATCTTACTTAGGCCAAAAATACTAAAAATTTTTAAAAGAAAAAAAAGAAAGGTAGCTTAAAATAATATTAGAAAAGCTGATGGGAGAGACAAGATAATGTAACTGTCTGCAAGACTAAGGAGTGTCACCTTTAAAACATGAATGTAGATTATATATCTTCTTTTGTTGTTTATACAAATGCTTAATCTCTTATTCTTAACCTTTGAAAACACTTTGTTTCACAAACCTGTCTGGTTTTGTGACCATTATTGCTATTACTACCTAAAAATTCTTGATCTTTTATAATGTCTTTTTGACAATATGGACCTGCAGTTCAGTGGAGCAGTACCGTTGTTAGTGCAACATAACCATATTCAGAGATTCCGAAAGTGAGGTGACAGAGGAAGCAGTCTGTTGATTAATACACTGATGACATATTCAAAACTTGACTAATAGTCCTTTCTATCTAAAATATTATTTTAATAATTGCCAAAGTAGTTTTGTTTTCATGTTAAAATGAGTCAGTCTGTGTTCTGCTTGTTTGATCACTGGGTCACTAAGGTACATACACTGTGGATACATTTTAATCATGTGTATGGGCAATCTTTATTTGTTCATAGAAAGGTTCAGCTGTTTATATATTTACTACTGTAACTGCATCTAAAAGAGGCTTTCTGGTCATTAGTACAAATTAAAATCTCAGCTATACAGAATTCTTTTTTTCATATTTTTCCATTTCACCTTCAGAATTTTAAAATTTGAGTAAAGTATTTAGGAGGTAAAAAGAATTTATATTCTGATAATTTGAAAAAGTGATTGTAAGTTAAACTTTAGGTCCCTTCATAAATATATGAAAAAATGGTACAATTTTGTTTGAAATTGTTTGGTCTACAGCATATCTCAAGATAAATATGTATTAATCTTACTTTTCCTCTTGTGAAAACCTGATGTTTAACACTCTTATATCCTCCAACTGTCCTGCAGCTTTATTTTGGATTTAAAATCTGCAAGGTAAATACTCCCTGAACTACAAATATTGTAGTGCTGACAAAGAGACATATTTCAATTTACTGATTTCTGCTACTAACCTTTGCTTTGGGAGAATCCTTCATTTAACTGAGCAACTGAATGATGCTTCGATACACCTTATATTTGTTGAATTTGAGTGAAAAAAATGCACCAAATTGTTTTTTCCAATGTGTCACTTAATCACATTAAGTTTTTTTGACAGCAACCCATTAAAATATAGTACAGGTATACAGGCAGGGTGAGTGAGAATATTACAAATGGGAAAAACATAAAAATATGTAGTTTAACAGGAGCCTTGTTTTAATTTTGATGGGACTCCAGATGTTGTGAGTTTCTCCTTATCCCTAATAGTATTGTAGGTGGATGAATTGTACATTAAATTTATTCCTCACTGGGTATCCTCACAGGCAATTGCTCTTAGTGCAGTGAGGCCTTTTGAAGACGTTTGCAAAATCTGAGTAGCCTTACAGTGATATGGAGTCAGTCACGTTGCACTCCCTTTCCTGCACAGAGTGGACAGATGGTTCAAGTATGTAGACTGTGTGTACATAACACACTGTTTTGCTATTTATTGATAAAGAGAAAGCAATTTGCAATGGTATTCATGAAAATCTCAGGTCTTTCATGCACTCACCACTCACCAATATCTTTCTTAGATTACTACAAAATTTTATCTACACAACTGAAGTAGATGAACTAGAACTTTATATTTCAGTTGAAATTTAGAAGCCGTGCTCTTCTAAACAGGTATAATTTTTTTGTTTGTTTTAATAAAAGAGAAATTATAATACTCAAAATGGACTATGTTATTTAGTGCACCAATTCCAGTTCAGATACTATAAAACTCTGAGAATTTAATATCAAAAGTTGGCTATATGATCTTTTTTCCTTGCATTGATTTGGTGATCATAAAAGTCCTGCTGAAAACAGTTCTTAATATATTTCTTATCTCTTGGATAACTTAGTTTCATAACTGATTTATATTATGATGCTTTTATGATGAGCTTTGTTGAATTTTTTTGTTTTCATAATTTTTAGAATTTTTAAAGAGTGACAACAACAAGAACTACAGCAGAAGCACTGAAATGTGTTTCTAGTGGCTGCACTGAATGTAAATATTATACTTTTAATAAAAAATGTTTAAAAAATAAGTTGTACATATTAGTAAAATATATTAATAGAAAGACTGTACTGTATATACAAGTTTTTTTAAAGATTAATAATTTTTATCATACTTCTTATGTAATATACATAAAGGACCATGTTTATAACTAATCTTAAAATAAAGAAAAATAGTTGTCATATATACTGAGATTTAACTTGAGTTAACTTGAATTAACTTGAGTTCCTAGTTCTGAAAGTTATTATTTCACTCCGCATCAAGATGGAAAACAGTTATAATTCTTATATATTATCATAAAGTACTGATTTGGCTAGACCAAGTGACTGCTATCTGACATATAGACAGCTCTCTGGGATTTTTCCTTATGGTGTTAGTTTGAACAAGTTTTAAAAAACCTGTCAGCACCAACAGAGCAAAGAACAAAAACCAAGGGAATAGAAATTTTGACAATGTTCCCATTGCATTGACAAATTATAAAAGATACTCCTTAACCCTTGTCCTTAAGAAGTGACTATCTTTCCTCTTTCTAGAAGACAGAATATATACTGCTTTTTTCCTAAAGGACCTGAAATGTTTTTCATACCATACCGAAGTATGAGCTAACAGCTTCTGTAAAGTATGGATATCACTACACTATTACTACTTATTCACTGTAAGGAAAAAATAACATTCAGTGCAGAGAAATAATGATCACCAATTGTAAAAACATTTAAAACTGGAGGCAAATTGTTCTAAGAAAAACTTATTTGGTCATAATACCTAAGACCATATAAACCAATCTCTTTCCAAAGCCTGAGATCTCGCAGTAACGATATTCAGTATTTCTGTATTGGTCTTGTTCTCTATAAATTACCTATCAAATGGTGGCATCTTTATATGTAACACCATTTAGTTTTACCTAAGTGAGCAACCACTACTCTTTTTTGATTCAGTTGCAGGAAGGGTGTGTGACGAGATAGGAGAGTTCTTCTTGATTTAATCATTTGCTCTTCAATAGCTTCAATATCTTCACCTGCAAGTTGTATTGTACATGAACCCATAAACTTACCCACTCTTTAAAAGATAGGATATGTTGGCTCATTGAGAAGATCATTTATATCTGTTCCCATATAATGGGTGATCTGAGTTTGTTCTTCTGTAGCTGTACAGCAGACTTATAAAAAGGAATGGGAATTAATGATAGCATGTTTGAGTATTCGTTGTAATTATCATTACCTCTATAGACCATAGTAGGTTAAACAACGCATCTTGTAGAAATCTTCTTCATCAGTTTGACGTTTCTGAAATCTACTGTTTGACCAGTGATCAGATTTTTTTCACCCATGTTCAGACTCCATCTGTTGGATTCTATGGGTCTTTACATTGCCTGTTAATGTACTTGCCTCTTTTCAGTGCTGTCCTGGAGAAACAGAAGTGGAAATATAACAACACACTGATCAGTGCATTAGTTATTTTATATTTTATTTCAAATCCCAAGACTGACCTAAAATTTGTCTACATTTAATCAGCTTACATATATGATTGATAAATCAGCAAGCAAGGGGGCAATGAAACCAAGAAGCACTTTTTTATGTATTACAATATGTGATATTCTTTTTCAAGACCAATGCTAAATGTCATTAATTAGCCATCTACTGATACTCTAGGCTGGAAAACAGTAAAATAGTGTTAAGCAGGGAATACAGTCACAATTATTTAATCATGTCATTTCTATCTGAGGATAAGTTTTTACTTTTTTTGTAGAGCTAATATATAAAATGTTTTTTTTTGGACTTAAATCTCGAACCACCACACATATATCTTTCATAAGACAAGAAAAGATTTATTTGTTTCATTTTACTTAAATGCCTTGTATAAGATTTGCTTAAGAAAGGCTTAAATAAGGCTTTCTAATGTATTTTAATGATCTCATACGTGTTTTAAAAGCAGAAATCATTAGGATTAGATTTTATTACATATTGTGTTACCATGACCACCAGCTTTAAATTTGTCTGTTCATTGATGACAAAAATTCCGTATAAGACAGAGTCCCCCTGTATAGGCCTAAATAGTCACCTCTCTTTTATCACCTGAAATTTCTTATTTAATCATAATCATAAAATGTTAAGGAGTTGGAAGGAATCTAGTACCAGCCACCTCTTCATGGGCAGGGATACCTCACACTAATCCAGGCTACTCAAGGCCTTATTAAGCCTGGCTTTGAATACTGCCTGGGTTCGGTCAATTACTGATAGGTATTAGATTCCATAGAGTACTCTCCAGTAACTTACAGTATCTCTTACTAAATACAAAGAATACATCTATTTTCCTGGGAACCCCTTATGCACAAGGCAGAAGTATCTTTGCAGGGTCAAGTATATGAGAAAGGGAGAACTGCAACTGTTTCTGGTCCAAGTCTTTAAATTCAAACTTTGACCTGCAGCTTAGGAAGTCATTGGTCAAAGTCCTAAGACAGCTTGTTCAACCATCATGACAGCTAAAATGACCTTGAAGTCAAAAATCACTTTCTAAAGTCATCTAACTCTCTTATGAATTGATTGCTAGTCAAGCTACTGTCAGAAATGCTGTCATCATTCTTGTCCTCTAAGTAGATGAAATTTTCCACAACTCTGTCATTAATTTATGCATAAACCCTGATTCTTTTCAATAAAAATGGTAATCTTCATGAGGCAGTTTGAGAGAAAAACAACGAAATTCTGAACTGTGACTGGGTGCATCAGGCATACATTTATCTGAGATGGCAATGTGCAAATGAGTAGAAATGTCTTCATCTGTAAACACATAGGGATAGCCATGCTCTAGCAACTTTTAGAAAATTTTATTCTGTTTTGAAAAATCTTTCAGATATGCATCTTTGAATTCTTTGAAATTAGTATTTTTCTGAATTTGGGGGAAATTAGAATTAGACAGTTACTGTTTTATGTACTATGCCATAAACTTCGATTAAATGTAGGGTTTATCAGGCTTTAAACAATAAATGTAGTCTTTTCCACCCATAGATAATATTTTTTTTTCCCTGTGGCTTTGTCATCTGACTAATTATCACATAGGCTGAAGTAAAAATACAGATGAAGTATTTTCTAGAAAAATGCCCTAATAGAATGGAGAAGAGCACACTCAAAAATTAAGTTATATCAAAGGAATGGTATGTTTCACTGACAAAAATATTTTGAAAACTTATGAAATAGTTCTATTTGATTATTATTTTATAATAATATATAATATTCTTTTGTAACATTCATAATATTTTTCTAGTTGTGATATCCTTCATCAACACAATAGCAGCAAATAAATAAAATTACAATTATTTTTTATAAGCTATCAGTTTTTCTTTCACCTTGGTTATTGTTATGCATTGTAGCTTGCCAAATTATTAGAAAAACATTTGAACTATATCAAGCCATCACACCTAAGATATTTCTAAAAACACTAATACTTTTTTTGTCAGTTAAACAAAAAAAAAGCATCTAAAATTAAGTCTCAGAAATAGTTCTGCAAGTACAGAATGTTCTCAGAATAGTTTCTCTTCATAAATCTTATGTTAAAATGTTATGAATTTCCTGTACCTGATATGCAGACAGTCTTGAATATTTTCAGGATTTTATAGTTATTATGCATTCTACTTTCACAGATAGTTCAAGCTTAATTTTCAGAGTCAGCAGTAAAATGTGTGTTCATGTAAATATGCAGACAATAATTTTGTCCTCAGGGAAAACAAAACATTTACCCAGAAATGTTTGTGATAATTCTGTCAGAAAAGAGCAATCCCACAACACCTTTAAAACTGTTTTTATCTGGCTACGGTCCCTTCCTCCTTTTTTTGTTTAACTGTTACATTGGATAAAAACTGTTAGGATTGTCTTTTTGTAATTGTTTTTTTTTTCTTAGTGCAAAAAAATTTACTTCCTATTAGTACAATTCTTGTTCTAGAAATATGATACAAATAAAAACAAAGATAGACAGATATACAATGGTTTCACTGGTCTAATGAACTCAGTCCTTATTTTATCCCTATAGTTAATAGATGTAAATGAAGTTATGAATATACATATACCTTCAGAGGACCATTTAGAGAGGAGATTTGTGGGGTTTTATTTTTTGCTTTTGTTCCTTTTTTTTTTTTAATTCTCTTTTTGGACATATGGCTGCAGCATTTTAAGGTTACACATTTAAAGAAATTTGGGATACATTTCCCACGTGAAGGGAGTTAACTCTTTTAATGAAAGAGGAAGCAAAAAGAGAGAGATGAGAATGTTTTTTGAGGAAGAAACTCACGTTGGCTGAATGTTTCATAAAATACTTCTTTCAATTTCCATTCACTGTTTAATATTTTAATAATCAAATGTTGATAATCCTTAATGGCACCCCTGAAACAGGACATTTTTTCTCTTATGCCTCTGCATATGTTCTTATTTGCTTGCACACAGCTGAATGTAGACACCTGAAAATAAGCAATAGGATTTTACACAGTGTGAACAGAGATGACAGGCTTCTGTAAATAAAAATAGATGGCTGATACATACTTATCTGCACATTTAGCCACACTTGAAACAAGATATTGTTAAATTTCTTTTATTATAGGGCAAAATCCTGGAGTTTCAACTGCCAGTTAGAGATTTAAGAATGTTTCTGTCTCTCAGTATCCTTCAGTAAATCACATTTTTTTCTGGTTCATATTGACTTTGGGTTATGACAGTGTTCCTGGCAACAAAATGACCTACATGACAAGGCACATCGCATGTCTATGAACATATGGTCTAACATCTTGTATTCCTTTAAGAACACCATTGTGGTTTTCTCACATTAGCGGTGTTATCTGTTACAAATGCCACACAGTTGGCTAGGAAAAGGTTCAGTGCACTCAAAGATTTCTCCATTGCAATGACATTATTTTTAGTACAGTCCTGATTAATGGAAAGCATCTTTTAGAACAAAACAAAATACAAAAATGATTATATAATTACTTTGGAATATAAGGCTAAGAAATAGATAAGATATTACAATGTAGAAGTTTTTAATCAGTATGATTGCTAGCATCTGCCATCAGAGAAAACCACATTTCAGTTTTCTGTGCCTACCCCTTGGAGCAGGAAAAAATAGGCAAAGCTAGGACAACTTTCTGTTTTCATGCTAGACGAATAAAAGTTCTGCCCTGTTTGGAATTTTCAGTCAAGACAACGACTTTTAAAATCTGTTTTCGCAGATGATGTGCTAATGCAAAGGAAGGAGTGACTCAAATTAATACTTCTTCTCTCACCAAAAATGTACAACAGCTGCATTTTTCAGATGTGTTCCTTGGATCTACTCCTGATTCTTTATTACAGTCCATGTATTTCTCCGTACTGTAACTGCTGTCTTAATTAAAAATCTTTGTGCTTTATTAGTCCATGTATGATTAGATTATGTATGACTCACTAATAATTGCAGTGTTCTCTGTTGGAAAGGGTTGTCTCCCCTTGCAAAGGAGATGATGATAATAAGCCCTACAACTAGCTTGCCTCATGTTCTTTTACAAAAACAATTTAAAAAATCTGGTTTTTAAAAGAGTCACAGCAACATTTGCCTAAATGATAATTAAAACCAACACTAGCAGCAGAATTCTACTAATAAACTAAAGAATTGTTTTAGCCTCCTTGATGGATCAGCATCCATACATGACGCTATAGCAGCTGAGGATTTCCATTTTTCCAACTGGTGTAAGCATTCTAATTCAACATAACTTTCATGTTGTTTAAATGATTAGCCAAATTCTCAAAATTTTTATACTGCTCTGTTTATTTTCTTTCTACATTAGCCTTCGTGCTTATGCATTGGAAAATAGCCAAATTGTAATTTTTTGAGTAAGTACCAATAAGTAATCTATTTAGAATTCAGTAACTTTCTAAGTCTTCTATAACACAGAATACAAAATTACTTTTTTGAACGATGAACATTTCTCTTTCTGAAACACTTTTAAAAAAGCATGGAAGAATAATCATAAATATCTCAAAGATTGCCTAGTAGGTAAGGAACTGTTTACTAGTGATAGAAAGCAATGTAAGAACCAGAATTTTAAATTATATTTTTGTTAAAGGCCAACATCAACTAAAAAGCAAAAGGAAGAAATCTGTCACTACACCTTTCATGCCATGACTCCTTTGTTTTGGGGGTTTTTTTCCTAAGTATAGTCTTAAGTACCTCTTCTTGGGCTATATTGAAATATTGTACTTTACTTAATAAAGGGGAGGTAAGTTCTTTTATAAATAATTGAAACAGAAAATTAAGGAACTAGTAAACTATTTACTCGATAGGCAGCAATAAAACAGTGCTCTGTAACAATTCAAAAACTTCATTTCAGTTAATAACTTGCTTTATGGTATGGTTTTCTGCTTGCCCGTCAGTGACAATTGTGTCTAGCTTTTTCTGATAACAGATTGAAAGTTCCAAAGATCTGGAAATAGACATGAATGTGTGTATGTATTCAAAAATCTACTCAACTAAATTTTAAAGCAAAGCATAGGTAACATCACTTTTTATTAGTACTATGTATATTAGTTAAATAGTTGAGAGTTGAATATATAGTATTGGAGATGGGCATATCTGTGGGGTTTACTACTAGTGCTGCACACCTGCATTGTGATACTTCACATTTCCGTCTTCGATTCTCTCCTGTCTTCATTTCTCATTGAAATTTAGTAACAACTTCTAAGCCAATATTAAGTACATGAAATAGTATCACTAGTAAATGCTGTTCCCAAAAAGCAGCTTTGTGAATGACAAGAATTTTTAGAAAATAATAAAAAATTAATAAAA
>VYXD01002182.1:215273-227238 GCA_013397195.1 Hylia prasina
CTGCATTGCATTAGCTTTTATTTGGCATTATAAATCTCAAAGTATCTTCATTCTGTTCAAGAAAATGAGGGAAAACCTGGAAGGCATCCTTTAATCTTTTTCTCTTCTCATTCCTTTTTTGTTTTCCCCACAATACTAAGTTTCTATCGTAACTTATACAGCTGCAATGAAACAAAAGGAATTGGTAGGTAGAGATTATTGTTGAGAGAAAGCAAGCTGCCTGCAGAGAAGAGATGCAAAGCATTTACCAGCAGAGAAAGACAGTGAATTTCTTTTTGGTTGTTTTTTTTTGTGTTTTTTTTTTTTTTTACATTTTTATAATGCACTTTTAACAAAGAATTTCTTCTACTGATGGAAAAGGTTTGCCTATTTTTGTTTTTTCAATGTGCTGTGATTTTGCTTGTTATTTAGAGGATTTTTTAATTACAATATTCAACTAATATTACAGTCTGTAAAGTGGCTTCACTAAACCTTAAATCCTTTTGCCAACAAGGAAAATAAAATTTCAGCTATTAGTTTAAAATTAACAAGTGAGTTTTATGAAATCCTGTTTCTACCTCTATCTACTTGCTGCAAGCAAATGGCCAAACATGTCATTCTTCCAGTCTATAAATGTATATCTTTCCATGGAATAACAGTGACTGTTTAATACCTTGTCCTCAATTTTCTAATTCAAGTGATAGGTTTAAAATACATTCTACTTTTTCCTTCACATCATGGTAATTTTGGAGTTAATCATAGATGTGTTCTGGCTGGATGAGGGCAAGATTGCCAGTGTTTCCTTGCAACAGTACTCTTCCCCAAGCAAAGTACAAGTAAACAAAAATGTAAGTAGTAGCCATGAAAAACATCTGGAATTTCTTTTGAGAAAGAGTCCAGCTCCAGGAAGTACCAGTGGAAAGCTTGATGCCACAATGATGCCAGTTAATACTAGTTTGGAGTATTGGGTGTTAGAGCAAAAATACAAACACACCAGACCCTTGTATGTGTTTCTCCTGTCAATATCAAGTCTCAAATCCATGGGGTTTTTATGATTGTTTGTATCTCAAAATTAACACTATTTATACAGTAGTTCTGTGAAGCTGAATATTGGTGTTCAAAGGGAGATAAGTTTAAAACCTCAATTCATCATGGGCCACTCCTACAAAAATTGAATATGAATTCATGCATACTATTGAATCAATTTCTTTTTAGTTTTAGGAGTATCCTTTCCATATCATTTTAAGAGAATTCATAAAAAAGCCTAGCTACTGGGAATAGCCCAGAGGCATCTTTGAGCTAATGCATCCTAAATGAAATCTTAACCTTCAACCTTCATTTTCTAAAAGCATATTCTCTAATTAGATACTGCTCTTTTCATGCAAGTGAAAGGTGTAATGCTGATTAGGTTTATATTGCTGAGGGAATTTTTGGTACTGCAAGGTCAACATCTGTTGACTTAAAAACTAAAAGGTATAATTCAGCATTTGAAAACATAGCTGCTTCTAGTAGGGTTAATTAAACACTAATTCATCATTTCCTGAAAATTTATAACAAATGCAAGCTAACCAAAGCTGAAGATTTTATTTTTTTCATTCTGATATGCAATTGCATAAATTGAGCTCATATATAAGTTAACAGAGGTTTAACCATGAACCTCAACACAGACAGGTTTGATTGCAGGTTTTTTCTGGGTTCATTCAGATTTTTGCCTTGAAGCTTCTGTACTAGAATGCAATTAAGGAACAAAAAGCATAATGACATTAATGATAGGTACTCTAACCTCAAAACATGCTGGTTTAATCAGAAACTCTGAATGTAACTTCATGCACAAGCTCTTGTCAATATGTTCTCCTTTTTCCCACTTCAAAGACTGAGAAACAGCTCCTTAGCTGGAATACAAATTAGATACAGACAAATTACACTTTTTTTCCCCCCTGAAAACAATTACTTCATGACTATCAGTGTAATAACATATGCATTTCCGCTAAGAAGGTCAGATAATCTGATGCTGTATTTAAATTTTCCTTCGGAACTTGTAAATACAAATTCCAAATACAAGCTTATGGAGATACAAATACAAAACAGGTTTCTTAGTCACATCCCCTACTTAATGTAATATTAAAATCTACAAAGTTTGATAATTAATTAATCATGATAAAGTACCAGAAAGCATAGATGTAAAGACTAAGTACATGAATATGTATTTATAAACAATACTAAAAGATTAATATAAAATTATTAGTCTGGAGACCTCCTAAATTACAGGAGAGAAAAGATGTCCAGGTCATTAATAATATCATATACTTTACTGTTTCTTCAGTACAAACATAAAAGTAACATATGTCTTCTTCCCTATGAGTTCTCAGATAATGTTTTTTCTCATCACTTTATGGAATCATAGAAATACTTAGGTTAGAAAAGTCCCTTAATATGATCAAGTCCAGCTGTTAACTCAGAACTGCTAATTCCAGCACTAGACCATGTTCCTCAGTACATTTATATGTCTTAAAAATAATTACAGGCATGGTGACTAAATCACCCCCCCAGGAAGCCTATTGTGAAGTCTGACAAGTTTAATATTGAAGCAATTTCCCATGGCACACAGCCTATTATCCTATAGTTTAAAGAAACTGAAGAACACTTTGAAATTAACCAATACTTCAGAATTATATATTCTAACTTTCAGAGTATATAAAAGAGGTATTCTTCCATTAGTTGAAAATATTTAACTACTATGCATAATATTGGACATTTCATATCTTGGTAGAAGTAAAATTCTAAGTTGTTTACATCAGAGATATCATGTTGGTTCATATAATTTAATAACTTTCAACGTGTTTTCCTATTTAAGATATGAAGACATAAATGCCATCCACAGTGATTTATAGTAAAATCATTGGAGTGATTCTCAGCCAGTGAACCAATTTTCACAGAGGACTTGTATTTGTAGGAGTTGTAGGGTGGCATGCTTCATGTTGAAAAAAAAGTGATGCTGTGTCCTAGGTTAAAAAATGTAAGATGTGCCCAAACTATGTATGCTATCACCATCTTCATGAGCTGTTGGAACCAGGTGGGGCAGTGTTTCCCTTATCTTCTGCTAATGGCCCATCAATGCCTTGCCCCATGACTCATAGATAACTCCCTCCGGAAGCCGTTTCTGTTAATGGGCCATCAAGAACCCATTACATGACTCATAGAATGATATCAGCCCATTGTGAGATGCTCTACCCAGGGGGAGGAGCCAAGCATTCCCACCTGCATATAATCCTGGGTTTGGGACAGCAGAGGCAGCTTTTTCCCCCACTGGATTCATGGAGGACAAGAGCTACCAGACCTTTCTACAAGACCACTGCTTCGACAAGACCATTTCATCTGGACTGCTACTACCACCCCAACTAACAGTGTGTCAGGTTGTATTCTGACTCTGTCAGTGGTATTTTTTACTATTGAATTGATTTTATTTTACTTTATTTTTCTTTATTTATTTTTCTTTTCTTTTGCTCTTATTAAATTGTACTTCTGACTTGGAGACTCTCACTGGTTTTGCTTTCAAACCAGCACATGCTGTAATATTGAAATATTTTAATGCTTTAAGAGCACAAAGAACAAGAATCAGCAGCAATCTTCTCTCCTTGTAAGGGTAAGCTGGTTCTACTCTATTCCCAGAAAGCTTACTGAAGCATGGGAAATTTTTCTAACACCCAAAAGGGTGAAGTTCAGTTGTAGGAAAAGCAATTCCTGAAGAAATTCCCTCAGCAGAAGGCTTCCCTGTATGCACTTTCTTGATACTCAGCTTCATATGAGACAAAAATACCTTCTAGATAGAGGCAATTTCTAGCAGCTTTGTATATTTTTATATAAAACTTTCCTACCCTGTTTGAACCTTTTGCCATGGCATAAATTAGGACTTTTTGCTACAGCATAACACAAGAGAAAGACCTGAGGAGCATAAAGACTAAATAACCCAGACTTTCACAAGATAATTTAAAATCCTTCAGAATACCTGATGACAAGTCAAGGAATGTTAGTGGAAGAACAGTGGTACCGGACTTTGTATTTGTTTTACATATCAGACAGACAGCCTATCCAAAAATACAAAATCTTAAAGTAATTGAAGGAGTTAGCTGGAATACTAGGAGTTACTTGAGCAAATCAGGTTACTTGAAGAAAATTAGCATAATGCCATTGAAAAGTACTTTAATAAAGAACTTGCTTATAATTCTAAAAACTTATTTAAAATTCACATGACTTAATAGTAGGTCAGTGATAGAAAAAAACCTAGGTCATTAAATTGTTTATTTGCTTTATATTCATGTCAAGATATTTTTTCTTCCTCCCATCAAGTCCTTTTCAAGATTTATCTTATTTTCATCTTCTGTTTGGGGTTTTTTTCTAATTTTTTGTGTAATATTTCTGTCAACAAACCACAACAGTTAATTTATGCTCATGTATTTGTTCATATAATACAGGAGAGAATTTTTACAAAGCACTACTCTTTTCCTTCTAGTCATTATTTCACTTATGAGATAATGTCAAAAGGAGATTAATATTGTCACTGGGTAATGTCCTCCCACTGCAAGATGAATGTCAAGACATTTATGAAAAATAAAGGATCACATGAAACACTGATATGTATTTCAAAGCAGGAAAGTATTTTCCAGTCAAAATATTCAGTGCTGATCACAAGACGTCTGTTCATTTAGATTGTTTTGAAAAGATGAAAAAGATGACAGATGCAAGTAGATTAGCAGCTTTCCCGCTTGACATTAATCATAAAAGTTTCACTTCACACTATTTTAAGAATAAGATTTAAAAAAAAAAAAAATCCAGATATGAGCAATAATGTAAAACAAGTATTGTAATATTTTCCGTAAACATTTTCTGGTTTATTAGTTACATAGAAATTAATCATTTGACAGGTATGAAATACACAAAATGACTAGCTAGAAAATTTCATTAGATAGATAGATAAAGTATTGTGTAGTTTAGCTTTGCCTATACCTAACAAGGCAACTGTTATAAATGAAACTGAAATAAATACGCACTATTGTCACTGACTCTAGATTTACAGATACATTAATCAAGCAGAAAAAATTAAGTAGCTGGTAACGCAAAGATTTTGGAAATATTGCAGGGTGAATATAGATACACTGTAAATATTTGATCTTTGACTTACACTGCAAAGTCCAGCACTATGGACATAGACTTCTACTTTGTTGCAGCAAATGTTAAATTTAATCTAATTCTCTGAGTTGCCCTAAATGGGAAATAACTAGAAAACACAGATGAAAACAGAAACAAACTAGGTGTGGTTACAGCTGCCTTCCTGGTTTCCACTTGCAATGTTTAAGAAAAAGTTTCCTTTCTGTCTCTTCCACTTTGTTGTTTTGGCACCAGCAGTATTAAATATATGGCATGCATGTATGATGCCATGAGAGCTCAATCAATAGAAAGGCTCCCTGGACAAATAACTTCAGCAACACATCTTTAGGAAACCAAATAAAAAATGTATAAAGTGTTTATTATTCAATATAAACAAAAAATAAACATTTTAAAAAATTAAGACTATTCAAGTACATGTAAGTAATAGCATAACTATGCAGATACTAATGCAAGTTGATTTCTGACTCTTTTGTTAAAAGAAAAGAAAATTCTTTTATTAATACCACCAAAAATATAATAATATATATGACTTTTCTCTTGCATTGGTTATAATTAGTAGTTTCATATGAGGTTTCCTCTACTGTATGAGAAGCAGACATCACTAATTCATGTGAGCTGATAATCATGTTACAGGTTGGTTTAATGAGATTAGTGCATTTTTGTAATTATTATGGTAATACACTGCCTGTGACTCATACAATTCTCTTCTATTAATTAGCATGTGATTGCTTTAGTATAATTCATTTCTTCTGAAGTCCCAAGTTTATTATACTAAGTTATATAGTTATTGACTTTATTATGCAGTTTATGCCATTATGGATTTGGGGGGTTTTTATTGAAATTTCATCCTCCTCACAGCCCACAAATCTCACTTTATATTCTTGGGATTTGTTTCACTGAAATAATTACAGAAAGTATACTAGGTACGTTAATACTTGTGCTCAAACCCTGAGAATCACCAAAATTTTAAATTGCAACTTGGGCTATCGTGGAAACACTCTGAGGAGCCATCATGCCGTATCAACTCCACCTAACGTGATTCTCAACTTCCAAGGATGATGCCCACTGTTAAGGGAAATGATAAAGGTGTCATGATTTCTGCAGTTTGTTTTTCCACATAGATGTAGACAATGATGTAAGAAAGCCAGTGTTAGAACCTTGTGAAGCAACAGAGGTTTAGAGCAGCATAAGCGCATTACCATTTCCTTCCAGATAGCAGGTGACGTAATGCACTGCAAACACTCAGGAAAGCTGTGCAAAGCCCCTGAATTCTAAGGATGAATCTATGTTAAGACGGTTCTGAAAAAAAAGTGCAGCAAAGCTTGCAGTCAACATTGGAACCCTTAGAGGAATGGCCTGCATATATTTCCTGTGAATTCGTATTTGGCAGTAGATTTGCCTTCTAGCCTGTTCTTATGTTTCTTTCTGTCCTTCAAGCAACGTGGAGAAAAGTAAGAGATATTCTGTCAAAATCCCTGTCGGTCAGGAAATTTCCTTTGAAAAAGAACAAATGTGGTAATTCCAGAACCAAAGAGAAAGGCATATTTATTCCCAATTCCTGAACAAATTTAGTGATTTTCAGATAACAGAAAAACTGTATAAAAAGTATACTACTCCTCTGTGGGGAAATCATATGTGTTTCTCTCAGAAATGCAAAATTAATTACACAATTTTTGCAGAAATGGGGAAAAATAGTGATACACCAGCCTATTACTGCCATTAGACAGATGCATTTCCAATCAATATACAGTAAAGATTGACCATCTTCTTGTGGGCTAAAATTTTCTATCACATTATAAAGCCAAATTCAAGCTTAATCTCATATAATTTGTTATGACAGAGAGCTGATACTTCACCACTAAGACTGGTGAATGACAATAATTATAGCTTTTTTTTTGTTAATTGTGTGTGAAGCCACTCATAATACTCTCTTTGAGAGGAAAAAAGCAAAACTATAAAACTCCTGTTAGTTTAAGATTCTGGAACAAATATAAAGGCTTTTTTATACAGTTGTTAGATAGATCACTTTTTTCTTATGTTGAATGCCTTAATTATAAAACTTGCATCAAATAAAGTACTATTCTCTTCACATGCAGTGTAATCATGCTTTTTCACATAGTAAACTTCATATGGGCAAATTAACATTCCTCATAAATTTTCTAAAATGTGCAACAGTGCTATAACAGTTACTTCTTTGCAATGCACTGTCTCAGAGTGTACATAGGCTTTTAGGGCAATGCTAATATTATTGTTCTAAATAACACTTTCTTCAGATTGGAAAAAAAATTATAATGATTTAAATCCTGGAGATTCTTAAAGATAAAAAAATACAGCATTTTTTCTGATTGTTTATTACACAGTTCATCAATCTGTCCACTTAGGAAATAAGTTTTACTCTATAACAATAATCTATGTGTCAAAGAAATTATCATCAAGATCAGAATTTGTCACATTGTTGCCTGGATGTGTCAGTGGAATTTCTCAGAATCTTAGTGATGACAGAAGAACCTAATTAATTGTTTATAACCTGCATATTCTCATATCATTCCAGTTATTTGGCACACATTACAGAGCGCACATCAGTGATAGTTTGGGAATTCTGAGTTTACATCTTATTTCTGGTCCAGATTTGCATTGGGTAATGTAGGTCCACAAACTTAAGGATCAGAAGTTAGGTGAGAATCTGGACCTTTCACATAGGAATTTTTGATGCATTTCCTCCTTTTCTCCAAGTCTCTGGTAATTTCTTTTTGCCACTCTTTCTCTCCCGATTACACCACTCTCTTAATAACATCCCCTGACATTATCAATGCACCGTTTTTCTTCCAGCAGTTTCAGTTTCTCAAAATATGGACAACTCCTAACACAAGAAAAGTAGTTTTCCTTACGCAAACTAGAGGAGTAAAGTAAAATTGAAACAGCCATATAACCTTAGAAAAATTATTTCAGTCAAAATCCAAGAAAGTTAAAAGGACTGCAGCTTCAACATTGAAGAATTTGAAAGTTTTATTTTAGAGTTGCCAATTCCCCACTAGTCTGAGTGAGTTTTCACCCGGTTTTTGGCTCTTTCAAACCATTGTGTCCCTAGTTCCATCATTCCTGGCAAGTATTTCACATGCCACATTATTCTGCTGTGGCTTATTCTGTTTCTTCTAGCAGACTTATCCTAAAGAGCAATTAGGCATTTATTGGGGTTGACACCCTTAGTTTTAGTTTCTATGTGGGGATCATCATGACAAACAACAGTGTCTCATTTTCCTGTATTTCACTTAGGAGAGAAAATATAAGTGGCATATCATGTTAAAATGTCACAGCTATGGTAGTTCTGTTTTAATGTCAGGCTTGAGATCCTTCTTAGCATAACTCGTTTAAGTAGTTATGGTTTATGTAAATACTTTCTTAATTACACCTGCGTATGTCAATATTCCAGAACTGTTTTTTACTCCTCAAAAATAAGATTGTTTAATGACTGAATTTTGCACAATGAAGTATCCTAATACTCAGCGTGCTCTTAATTCTATCCCATGAATCGTTATATTATGCAACTTCCTATTTCTCCTTATGTCAACAAAAAAGAAATCATCTAGTATTGGGTTTTCAATTTATTTATCTCTTTATTATATATTCAGCAAAAAGTACAGTAAGGTTGTAGATCACTGTCCTAGATCAAAAAATGTAAGATGTGCCCAAAGTATGTATTCTATCACCATCTTCATGAGGTGTTGGAACCAGGTGGGGCAGTGTTTCCCTTATCTTCTGCTAATGGCCCATCAATGCCTTGCCCCATGACTCATAGATAACTCCCTCCGGGAGCTATCTCTGTTTAATGGGCCATCAAGGACCCATTACATGACTCATAGAATGATATCNTTGCTTTATTTTGCTTTATTTTGCTTTATTTTGCTTTATTTTGCTTTATTTTGCTTCTTTTCTTTTGCTCTTATTAAACTTGGACATTCTCACTGGTTTTGCTTTAAAACCAGCACAGACAATATCAACTCCTTTTAAATTGTAAGCCTAAAAGCATTATTTTTTTTTTAGATGTAAATTAATTATCTCAAGGGAAAAATTATTATTAAAAATTACTAAACATCAGTCAACCTTTGTAATCTTCTAGGTTTTCTTAAAAACCTTGACTTCATCCAGCTTTGATATTTATATTTTTTATTTATTAACAGATTGTAACCATAACTTCTATTTAAGAAGAAACTCTGTCAGGCACAACTAAATGTCGCTGCCTAAAAGATAATGAAAGCCTTTATGTGAAAGCATTATTCCAATAGAGCTAACAAGTCCTTCAAAATGTTTCTGGAGTCTATTGGATTGGTTTCTGGAATCTGTTGGATAACTGACATAAGTGCAACAATTGAACACGAAATATTCTGTAAGAATGTTTCTGGTTTTAATGATATGAAAAGACAATCAGCATGACTCTCAGATAAGACTAGCAGCTCATTTCAGAAGCCAGATGTAGCAGTGCTCAAACATGCTTCTTTGCCATGTTTCAGGGTTTTGAAGTTGTATGCAGTTAGTTCCCTTTGACCAGTTTATTGTCAGTAATCAAGTCAAATTTCTAAAACACTCTGGATCTATCTTTAGATATTTTATTAAAAAACAAGATCCTGTTCCTGAATGTATGAATCCCCACTTTATCTACTATCTCTTACCTGGTTAAATTTTTTGAAAATATATTAAATATGGAGCTAAGGACTTTTGATTCATAGCTTTTTACAGGAAACTGAAATACATTTTTTTTAATGCACATGCCACTCCTGTCAGTCTGATTTTTTTCAAGAATATGAAATTCGCAAGATTTGAGCACACCTGACTGCTGAGAAATGTGAAGATCACTAACAAGGGAAAATAATCTTAATCAATGCTCTTAAAATTCATCCCAACTTATATGTATAGAATTTTTTTCAACAATTTTAGTAGAGAAGGTGTTTAGAAGAAAACTGAAAGCAGAATTTTCTCCTAAACAATGCAAATCAATAGGTTTACAATGTTATCTATAGTACTATATCTGTGTACTGGTGCATTAAGAGATATATTTATCACAAATACCTAGAAGAAAACCAGAAGTTAGCTGACGACTGACTTTTGCATCAGAGTGGATATTATGGCAAATAATTTTGAGTGATCACAGGATGACTGGTTATCTCTTTTTGATGCGAAGGGTAATACACATACAGGGGGTGAAATATAAAACTAACAAAAGGCTTTAAGGGATAATCTCATTGTTTACGGCTTACCAAAGAGCCTCTTATACACTAAGCCAGACTTACACAGTATACAGCAACTAACATGCATTTCATATGCATGTTTAAGTATTTTAATAGGTGATTTTAAGAATGTCCATTGCTGGAGCATTTCTCTGTCAGGACACTGGAGTCACTGTAGTATTGAAAAAATAAAAAAAATCCCACTGACCAGAAACTTGCTAAATCAGTGGATTGATTCAACACGTTCAATACCATCATCTACAAAAGCAAAGCACGCCAGATCTGGGTCAGTGAGTCATCATGTTAAGTCCACCACATGGTCATGCCTGATACTGGGCCATCTGCCTGGCAATAATCATTTGTTCTAAATTAAATATAATGAGGACATGATCAGATAATATTAAAACAGGCATGTTTCTCATTCTGCCTTTAAATTATAAATTTCTGTCCCATCAGTTTTCATTATAAAGTCCTTAGCTTTTTTATACATCTTTCTCTTCTAATTATCAGTCTTGCTATTCTGAAATCTTTCTGATGCTATATTAGTTCACAGTAGTTTTCTCAATTTCTTGTTAATGTCTATCTTAAAATGAGGTTTGTTTCTTGTAATCTTTTCATTTATTACCTCTACCTATTGAGTTTCCATCATTTAATCCTCTTCTTTTCCTTGGTTGATTTTACCCTTTCTTGAACCTACACCATTAGTAACATTTGACTCTACCTCTCCTTCAAATTCCTTGCAATATAAGAGCAAGAAAATTTTTCTTGAGTCTCTTTTAAATATCTTAATCTTATTTTATTTTACTCATTTTTCAGTATCTCATCTGCTTTCATAGTTCTTTGTGAAGCTCTATTTGGCCAGTCTAGCATTGTTATTACTTCATTAATTTTCTTCATGAACATATGTGAATTAAATCTCCTAGCCTTTTTTACCAAAGTATTGTACAAAACGAAGTTTAGATGTAATTGAGATATACAACCATACTACATCAATCTTTTTCATCAAGTCCAAGTTTGAACCTGATTTTTAGCTCTTTTTTTCTCTGTGTTTGAAAAGCAGGAACTGTGCAGAGATTATTATTTCTGTCATCATTTTGAGTGGCTAAAATCTTTTTGCAGCCCTTTAGCCTTTGGTATAGTAATAATAATATATTGTATTTTTAAGAAGCTTGATACATAATAGAAAACATACATCAAGGAACAGAAACAAGATACAATCCTACATAGCTGGATGAAATAATTTTTAACTTAGATGAGTAGTGAAATTTCCCAAAGCTTAGGGAAAAGAAATTTTTCTACAAAATTGATAAAGAAAATATAACACCATACAATCCTTCAAATACCAGAAAGGACCACGCTGCTTGTTAACTCTTCAGAATTATTTTGAATTCAAATATTTTTATGCAAGTATAAGCACCTTCAAATTTATCAATAACTAATGTAAGCATAACAGCATTTCAAGTTTTAAAGGAAAGTGAAATCAAATAATGTTTTCTGTTCAGAAGTTCAGTCTATTTTTTGTTTCATATTTTATCAGCTGCCTATACTCTCTTTTTAAATGCAGCTAAATGAACTATTTCTGAAAAAAATCCTGATTT
>VYXD01002182.1:227264-253127 GCA_013397195.1 Hylia prasina
GATTTCATGAAAAAAATCTTTTTAGAACACATACTTGTGTTTTTCAAGTAAAATACAGATACTATCAATGAATTTTGATTTTGGCTTCTGTGTGAAATTACTATCTAGAAAACACTTAAATCTTATAATGCATGCAAGCTTACTTTTCTTACTAGCTAATTTTTTTCTGTGTTGCACAGTTAAGTAGCAGTACAGTGATACATATGGTCCTCTAAGCCAAAGTGGTTCCATAATGGGAATAATTTTTTTCTCATCTTGATTTATTTAGAGTAACCAAAATATTTTAGGATATAATACACATGGAAAGGTCTTTTGCATTTTGGTCTCTCATTTGGAGGCTTTAAAATGGTACATTCTGAGGCAAAAATTCCCAAATTTTTGACTGTGGTATTAAATTTCTAGAGTTGGCTCATCTTTACTTCCTCTATGCAGTATATACTGCTGGTTGAAGTGGTATCTTACCCTCCAAAATGAAAAATAGGAATTATTTTAGCCCACAACTTTTCAAACTTCTAGTTTCAATTAAACCCACAGAAGCTCAAACATGATATTGAGATGATCTCTAGCTCTTGCTATTGGAGTGCATTTTAGATAGAATTTTTTTTGTTAAGCTTCAAATTTATAGTCCTAGACAAAGCATGAAAATTTGTTGAACTCCTTTCCTAGGCCCAAGTCAAGAGAAAGTTATTTTATCTTTATGTGGTAGGACTTACCATTGAAGTAATTGACTGAACATAACGTCCATTGCAATATCTGACACCATAGTTTTCTAACTCCAACATTTGAGCTTGGAGAACCAAAGACATTCTCACTACTGATTATTACATTACATGTCCTTTTGAAGAAAAGCTACATAACGACCCCCTGTTCTTGTGTCACACAGTTCCTCTTTTCTCACTGTGTTTTCATCAACCTTGTATTTTTTCAGTCTCTAATCAATTCAGAGGAGAACCCTGACACAAAGATGGCCCATTTCAGTTAAACAAGTTTTCCAGCACATAAATTAAGAGAAATGTGATGGATATAGAAACCTACATTAAGAATGAAAGAATCAAAATAGACAAAAGTGCACACAGCTTTCAATGCCCTGGAAAAACTCCCACTATAAAAGCAAAACAAGTGTATTGCATGCTGGTTACAGGAAACAGAAAGATCAAAGAAAAAAAATTAAAAACAACTTTACAAAAAATATTTTTTTTGTGTATTTGAGTGCTGTAGATACACAGACTTTCCCACTTCGTCTTTTCCTGTTTGTTTTTTTCCAGGTTTTTTTCCTTTCTTTTCTCTTTTCTTTCCATCAACCTTCTTTTAGGGGGGGGAGGGGGGGAGTGGGGTGTAATCTTTTCAGTCCATGTCAACTTTTTTTAATGTGATATCTTCATAATCTGAATATAATAATTCATCATTGTAATCATCTTAAAAAGCTGTTTTCTTGAAAACTTTTTTTTTAATGATATGAATAACAGAAAATTTTGGGAAGTACTTAGACAATACTAATCTTCTCTGAAAGCATTGTGACAGCTATTTTCTCACATTGAAAGTGATCTCTTACCTGGTTAAATTTTTTGATGTAGATCTTAATCCAGGAAACAAGATTACCAAGTTTAATATAGAGTCAGTCAGGTTAGGCTGAAGCAGTTGACAATACCAAAAGAAATAGCTGAGGATCTGTGATTACAGATCCTGTCCCCAAGTCGTACACTAAGTTTATGAAGTATTGTCAACTCTTCTTTTTCTCATATTTGGAAATTTTTCATAAAACTAGATTTTCAAGCAGAAGTTTCTCACTTCAAAAATTTTCTGTTGGCTTTAAAAGCTAATCTTGTATCTTGTAAATGTGTTTCAATTTGGAAGAAAGAATGAGTAAGCCCTTCAAGTCTCAGCCTCATATGACATCATTTCTCAGCAAAATTTTCTGCTTGTGATTATGTACTGATATGATAAAATGGTCATAATATTTCAGCATCATATTTCTCACTCAGCATGTCTCTATTAAACATGTATCGCCACAATAATTTCCTTATCTTTTAGCAGCCAGGGGCTAAGAACAGCTGGATGATTCATTCAGTGTCCATTAACACTATCTGAAAAGAAAAGCTACCAGTTTCACATTCCTTGTGATCAAATTTCTATTATTATGTCTTTTTTATGAGTATCTTGAACAGATAATTCAAAAGAAATTATTTGCTTTAATAATTAATTGCATAAGTATCAAAACTATCACTTTTAGGAAAAAAACCTGTAATTTCATTAATCACCAATAAATAAATAAATAAATAAAGGTATAAGAATATATGTCAGTTATACAACAAGATGCTCTCAAAAACAAATAAAAATTTGTTTGCGTTCCTCATCAGGGTGTCACTCTGTAACAGAAAAATTCAAAGGACACTGAAGTCAACTAATGTTTGTGTCCATGCACGTAGTAAGGTTAACCTCAACCCTGTTCCATCTCAAACACATTTGTAATCTGTTTCATAAGGTATTGAAAGTTCATTTTCTCTCCTGTGTTGGTTTGGTCTCTTTCCCCCTTTATAGATGTTTAATTTCTTCTCCATGTTATTTTGTCCTCATTGCAATAGCAAATTCCTTATTTTGAATCTTTTTTTAAACTAGGCTTACAGTTGTTAGTTTTGCCTGTTTTTCTTTTCCAAACAGTATAGGAGACCATTTAAATTTCTGTTTAATCACTGGATTGTAGCTATTTCTCTGTATTTCCTGTGGCAAAAACACTCCTTAACAACCTTTCCAGGCTTAGATAGTACATATTTCTCAGTTCTGCAGTACAATTTACCTGCTTACATACTGAGACTTCTGAATTGTTAAGGACTTATAGCAGTTACCCCCTTGTGGTAACCAATTTACACGCACAGTCAAAATCAATTTAAACATGTTTCTTTCAAAATGATATAGAGTTTCCAATATTATCAGTAATATTTACTTCATTTTTCAATTAGCACAAATATCTTGTCCAAAATCAGTATTTACATTTCTCTCAAATTTAAAATATAGTAAAACTCACATTTTGTATGAGAGAGAACTTTTCATGAATAAAAACAATAATTAACATGTTTCCTGCTACTCAAAGAGTGGGATTTTTACACTTAAGTATTTCGTGTGCATGTTAAATTTTTTTGCCCTTTTTTCTTACTTGTGCACAATTGAGATCCTATAATACATATGTTTTGGCATTGGAATAGTAATGCATCTTTAGAATTATATCTAAGGAAGTAAAACCATCTATGTTAATGCTTTGTGAGTGATGAGCTGAGAGTTTGTCCTAGACAGGGCATGAAGTCTGAGAACTTGCTTCTCACTGTCTGTATAACACAACCCTCCTGGCACCTTATACATGTTATATGTAACTTCATTCTTAAATGCAGAACATCTTGTGGAAGCTTAATGACTCACATGTTCTAGAGGTTGCTCACCATGCAGAATATTTCAGGTGATTTAGAGTTTGTGTGTCATTATGAGCATTTAATGTTCTCATGTAGCCATAATAAGGATGGTTATTAATGTTAATTAAAAAAACCTAAAAGCCAAAACAACAACTGAAATTTATCTTTCTATTCCGCTATAGTCTTAATCCATAGGATTTATGTCAGACTTTATTTGCTCAAATCTTTTTAACCCATATCCAAATTTTCAACATCTGGGAGTTTAAAAAATAAAGTTTGTTTTTCTTCTTTCTTTCAAGGAAAATAAATTCATTGTGGGAACTTTCATCCTTGAGAATTTTTTCAACCTTTGTTTTAAACTGCATACAAACTAATAAAGCAGTGTAAGGAAGAAAACCTTGTAAATTGGCAACTGGAGTAGACATAGGTTTAAATAAAATTAATGCTTTTTTACCTTGTTGAATGGAATAAGTATTTCTACATTTTTCCTCTTAAACTGCTTCATAACTAACGAAAAGTTATAGGCCACGTTAAGGTCTCCTTTGAAAAGAGAACTTCAGAGCAATGACGTTAAGACTTTTGAACTCACCATTCACTCTACTGGGAAATTAGAAACTCATCTCCTGCTGAGATGCCTATACTAATGATTAGGAGTTCTCTGCAGAGTCCAGATGTACACCAATGGACAAGGTAAACCAAAGGACAAAGATGTACACCAAAGAAGGGAAACCAAGGCACAATCTACAGATGAACCACCAAACAAAGAATCTCAGGCTGGAGTAGCACACTTTGTATGTCTGTATTTCTTCTGAACTCAAGCACTTCAGAGGCTCATCTACCAATGTTCTCCTTAATAAGCTGAACAAAAAGCTGATTTACAAGTTATACCATATGTTCATCTTGTATGTTCATCAGTAGAATTTCAGGATATCTTTTTGGTCACAACAAATCTTTCTCAGGAAAAAAGAGTCCTTAAAGGTAAGCATCATCTTAGCACCAGCAGAACAAGATCCTTACTGAAAAACTGAATATGTAAATTTCCATAACATGCTTGTACCTAAGAAATAACCTCTGTCTGCTCCTTTAAAGCTATGGTTCTTCGAGTGGCTCATATGGCAATTTAAACTGGGGAAAAGTTTAGATGTTTTGGCTTTGTGTACTAGGACTTTGGTTCTCAACGGGAAGATAAGTTAAACTCTCAAATGTTTCTGATATTCCCCAGCTGAGGAATGTGAATGATTATCCTGTTCACTATGTACTGTGTTTATATTTAATTTGGTTTAATTAGCTGAATATCTAGAAACATCAGTTTGTGAAAATCCGAATAAATTGCACCGTGCTATATAAATCTTACTTTAATGCACACTAATCTCCATGACTTAGGTTAAATTATATGGAGTTTGCCTTGAATCTTTGTACTTGCAATTTTTCACTTTTAAAATGAAAGCCCTTTTGGTTTATATTTGTCAATGAGTTGGATTTAGAAAAGCAATTTCATTGGATCTAAATTAGATGTGTGTTATCTTGAAGTTATGCAACATCCTCCATTGCCCAGAAAGATATTTTACACGCTTTGAAAAAGAGGCTAAATGGGTATCCTATCTAAACTACCTCATTGCATAATATTTCTTGTTATTTGTGTTCATACAAGGCGTGTAAACTCCATTAACTCTGAAGCTGGGAAACTCTGCTGAAAAGTGCAAAATCCCAGGCTGAAAAAGATGTAAATCATATACCATAAGCTTTCTATAAAATATGTATTTAGTTGACTGCCTAAATAGAATTACACTTACTACAACACAGAGGTTAGACTTGTGGTTTCTATTAAAACTATATGAATCTTGACATCTTGAATCTTGAAACTTAATAATGGGGCAATATACATTCACATTATTAGCCACTCATGTCTGCAACTCTTAGGCCTAGAAAACCCATGTGGAAACTAATTCAAAGTTAGAAAGTTAGAAAAGAAAAATCCATGCAATCTTTTACAAGATGATCAATTTTGAAGATTCACTTTTTCCTACACAGAAATATGAGTAACATTTATAGTAAGTTTTAACATTATTACCATGACATATCCTAAGGCCATTGCCTGATATACACTAAAACCATTCCTGGACACTAAATAAAAAAGATACTAAGGATTCCTCTTGAATGCATCTTCTATTCTAATAGTAATATACTATTACTTTGTAATATAAATGCTTCAGCTGCATGGAACAGTGAATATCTTGATACAGGTGGCTTCCAATGTGTGAAAAGTAACATTGAGAGCAAAAGTACCTAGACTAAACTGTACACTTCCTAGTGAAAAGTCTTAACTGAATGGCAGAACTAAACTTTGGAAAGGTTTATTTGATTAAATTTTGATAATAAATAATTTTCTGACATAATGTCATTCAAAAATCATGTTCTACTTCCAAAGTGTGTTATCAGAGTATAATAGAACGTTGTATTTTTGGTAAAACCCTCTGGATATCATTTTATCAGCTTCCTGTTCAGAGCTAGACTGGCTATATCAAGAACTGTCAGGCTCAGTTCAGACGGTAGAGTATCTCCAGGAATTCTCTTTGTGCAACTCTGTAACTTCTCCGCATAATTTTTTCTAGTATTCAACTATTCTGATAGTAAAATTAATTTCTCTAATGTCCTGCCAAAACATCCTGTGTTGCAACTTTTGCTCATTAGTTCTATCCCTGTGCTGGAGAAGAGATTGGTACCTTCTCAACCGGTATTTGTGGATAGCAATAAGGCCTCTCCCAAAAATCTTCTCTTCCCTAGGGGCTGCACAAACCCTGCCTTCTCAGCCTTTTCTTGTATGCCTGCTAACTGCTTTTATGTGGCTTAGTATATTAAATTCAGTTGGTTATCTATTTAGCCACATCCACTTTTTTCACGAATGATTGGAGCCACTAGTACATTGTAAATGGAGACCTGCCCTCAGAAGATGATAATGCAGGTGGAGATGAGCCCAAGGCAAACAGGGCTCTCCCAACACCAACTCTCACCCAGCAGACTGACATGAACTGGGTAGTAATGACAATGAGCTCCTTGACAGTCTCAATCAAGGAATTAACCAGGTCAAGGACTACTCGGAGACTTCAGCAAAAAGCAAGAGACAGAGACAGGGCTGGAAACACTTCTAAAGCATAGATTCATGGCCTGAGAGACAAAGATGGGGAAGGCAGTGGTATACCTACAACATTAGCTTAGGAAGGCACTGAAGGAACTTGTTAAGGAAATTTGACTTGTCTAGTCAGCTCAGAATCATCTGTATTACTTGCTCTTATTCCATTACTCTTCTCATAGATATTAGAGTAGCTAAAGCTGCCTATGACACAAAGGCAGGCATATGGTTTTGCACAGCTTCCTTCAGATGCCTGAAGTGGTTTTTCTCTTACTGATTTGGTGTCCTGTAGCAGACACCCATTAAATCACAGCCATTTTTGCTCTGATTTTCCTGACAAGTGCTTGATGGACTAACTGTTCTAGCATTAATTGTCTCCCTGTGCTACGTTCCTTCTTCCTCTTCACCTTTTCTGTCTGTCCTGACTAGAAAGCCCTCTTTCATTCATCACCACACTCTAGCCGTATGAGTTACCTTTACCACATTTCTTTATTCTTAGCTAAATCATACAAGTGCACAGGTGTACACAAATTTCTAATCCATCTTTTCTCTCAGTTCATATACATTGGCATATGTGTGCTTGAGGCAGCTCTTCTTCACTGATAAAACTAAGATGATATAATCTGTGCCTGTGTGTGATATGCCTTTAAGTCACCCTCAGAATTGTGCAGCACAGATTTTTGGTTTTCCCATTATGTGTCTCTGCCTCATACTCTATTTGTGTGCCTGTGTTTTTTGGAATTTTTTCCTGGTGTCTGGATTTTGAGATAGCAGAAAGGTGCAGATATTTTTAACACTGAGATTTTAGCAAAACATGTTGCTTTGTTTTTTAAGAAAATAATAATAATAATAATAGATTCTTGGGAAGTCCCTGCTAGAGTTTAAGCCCAGCAAGTTAAACCCTGTTAGAGTTTAAGTCTAGCAACCTTTATCTTACGGTTAAACCATTATCTTATAACCATTATCTTATGGTTAAACACTTAAATTTATATGAATTGCACAAAAATTGTGATTTTGGTGTTCTACATCATGTATAACATAGATTCATGATCTCATTCAAAAAAAAGTCAGCCTAAAAATAATTTGATGCCCAAGCTATGAGGAAGAAATTCCAGGAATTTCCTTTTTAGAGTCCCATCAAGTAGAAATTACAGAAAAGAAAAACACATCCCTATCCTATTAGATAAATATCAAACATGATATGCAGTTATAAGGGCACATAAATAGAAATTGTACTGGAAGGATTGGGGGGGGCAATTATGTTTGTACTGATAAGAAACTCAGCTAGACCTCTGGACAGAGCTGTAGTCTTGGAGAAAGAGCTGTTGAGGGGTTAACTTAAAAGATGCAAGAAATGGACATTACTGTTTAGTAATAGACATGGACTCAAAAATTGTAACTATTAGCTTTGAGGGATTCTATAGAAACGTTGTGTTGAATGGAAATTTAAAAGTTGCTAGTGTACAAATATGTGGAATGAGTCCTCCACAGAGAAAGTATAAGCTGGAAAACGTGATGGTTTCTTATCATCAGTGGTTTAAGAATAGTATTCCCTAGAAATAATAATCTAATGGATTGTAAAACAGCATGATTTTTTTATGAGAGGTTTTATATAACTCAACTGACTATAATAACAGGACCCTGTTATTCAGTGACCTGAGATGTTCCTTTCAATGATGTAGAGTACATGTATGGAATAGGAAAATAGGAGCTTTATTCAGGTAGAAAACAAGAGAATAACAGCCTGGGTAAGAGTGAAGGTAGTATTATGAAAAAAAGCTGAAAACTGAGAATATATTTGTTTTCTCTTTAGAAATACAGGGGAGAGGAGCATAAAAAGTAGATAAAACCAAGAGAAGGAAAAAAAAAAAAAAGCCTGGTCAGATTGAAAATCTAGGAATATTCTGAATGATACATTTATATTTTCAGTGTTTCAGTTAAAAGTACATATTTTTCTATTGTGTTCATTGTTATTGAAAATACAACTCGAATCTCTCTCACCTTAATTAATTACCTTAATGTATGTGCATTATAATAAGTTTTCATATCAATAGCTTTCCTTCCTTTTCTTGCTTTCCTCCTGACTCCCTGAGCCTCCCTTCATTTCTTCTTCCTGTTCTTCTCTCTCTTCTTTCCAGAATGTGATCAAATAGGTCCTGCACTTCTGCAACATAAAATTAGACAGGGCTGAAATCCCTTTTTTATGTAAATTTCTACCATTTCTGTAACAAGTGAGCTGACATGAGTTGGTCAGCCATGGCCACACCGTTTTTCCTAATTTTTTCCTTAGTTTTCTTGCAAAGGGAAATACATTTTTAATTAGTAATCTCCAAAGCCAAGGTACATTATTGTCCAAAATAATACAGCATCATGTTTACATACATTTGTAAATCTGCTACATGGAGACACTCATGTCCAATATGTACAAAAAATTTCCTTAACTTTTTTGTTGATAAGAGATATTTTCTATAATTAGGAGGTCAGAGAGAGGTCCTCTATTGTCCCAAGGGCATACTTCAGAGAGCCAGGTAATCTTTTCCTGTGATAATCTGTAGGTGTAACCAATAATCTATTGGCTTTTTAGCCAATAATTGTTTGGCATTATCAGATTTCTGGTATTGCATTACCTGCTGCTTTTTGGTGTTCAAAACAATTCCCATATCTGTAAAAAGAAGCAGTGATAGTTGCAGTAATTAAGTAGCAGTCTAATACTTGTATCAACATTTCTACAGGCACTTTCTAATAATTTTACATGTTTTTATTACTTTTCAAACTAAATTAAAGTCTAAATCTTTAATTCTTAACAAGAGTAATCCATTAATGGTTAAATAACAGAAGGACCCGCAAATAATTTGAATGTGAATTCCCATTTTCAGTGCAACAGAAACAGACATTCTGTTTTCTATAAGGCTTTCATGAATCTAAACCTGAATAAAGACTAGATTATAATATTAGCAATTGCCTTTGAACAGTAATCCTAGATCATCTTTAGTCTCTTGGCTTTTCAACAGGAAAAAATTGTTGGGTTTTAAATTCTAGTTTGTGAAAACTGAGTCACAACTAGCTGCATAGTTATAATAGTTATTCAGTGCTAAAAAAGCCCCTAAAAAACAGTGATCATTTGACAAATATATATATATGTATTTCCTATATGAAATACCACTCTTCAGGCTTAGTAGAGATGATTGAAATAATGTTCAGTTTTATGTTTTGGTTTGGTTCGGGTTTTTTTGTTAACATAGTGAAGACTCTAGATTTACAGAATGAAGCATTGGATCCAAAGCAAAAAATTATTACAACTACAGAATGTAATGGATTTTTTTTTTTAATAGATATTAAAATTGGCCCAATGACATTGTCTGATGTAATAACTTGACGTTCAAAAGTTTTGAGGCCCACTGAGGTTAATAGCTAAAAGTAAATCTTTTTGTTTTATTTGCTTAACTGTACTAAAAAAAATGGTTTAAAGAAAGTTTTATTCTTCTCAGAAGTATCTGTCTTTTGTACTCTTAAAAATTAAATGTTTTTAAATGCCTCAAATCTTATCAGTGTTGGTGTAGGAACTAATTCAATCTTATTCTATTTATCTGTTAGTTTGATTCCAATTATTTGGGTGTTTAATTTTTATTCATTTTATATGGATAAAAAAGAAATCCAACATTGTTCCATTTTCCAGAATTTGCTGTCTGCATGGTGTTCCTTCAAAGCACTACTAAGATAACAAGCCTGAAGATTGTGTTAGTAAAGGAATGCTAAGCAATCTAAGAAAGTATGGTACTTGCTATCATAGCTCCTCCCTTTGCCTTCAATGAATGAATTGTGATAAACCATGTAAACAATTCTTCCCTGTGGAAAACTTTCTTTAAATGATGATTTTCTCATTATGACATCTTTATTTTTATATGTGCTTTCTATATTTAATATACAGGAAGGTGCTGTCAAAAGGAGTAACAGCCGCTTTACTGATGTGCATATAATTGGGAACAGTCTGCTCTGATGGATAACAATAAATCTTTAACCAAGCTTTCACACATTTGTTTCCTGTTAGGCTACTGCATTAGCCTTAGTTTTCAGCTGGTATTTGTTTATCTGCTTGATGCAGCACTTTGCCTGCATTTGTTGCTTTGATGTTTACTCAGAGTCTTCTGAGGGTGAGAAGGGATTTTGCATTTCAGAGGAGCTTAACCTTGATATATTTGCACCATTATTAAAGCCAGGTGGCCTACAAAGAGGTCAACGACTTCTCAAAGAGAACATGATACGTAGTATTCTGCTTTGCAGGTGAGAGTTAAGAACTTTGCTTTCGCAGAAGGGGCTCATAAGGAGCCAGGAAAGGATTTTTTTTTTTTTTTTTCTTTTTTCTTTGCGAAATGGGAATGTTTTGCTATGTTGGAATCAGTTTCACAGAATCACTACGTTGGAAGAGACCTGCAAGATCATTGAGTCCAACCCAGCTTTAACACCTTAACTAAACTGTGGCACCGAGTGCCACATCCAGTCTTTTTTTAAACACATCCAGGGATGGTGACTCCACCACTTCCCTGCCCAGAATATTCCAGTACTTTATCACTCTTTCCGTAAAAAACTCTTTCCTTATATCCAGCCTATATATCCCCTTGGCACAGCTTGAGACTGTGTCCTCTTGTTCTGTCAGTTACTGCCTGGAGAAAGAGACCAACCCCACTTGGCTACAGCCACATTTCAGGGAGCAGTAGAGAGTGGTAAGGTCAGCCCTGACTCTCATTTTCTCCAGGCTAAACAAGCCCAGCTCCCTCAGCTGCTCCTCACAGGCCTTGTGCTCCAAGCCTCTCATCAACCTTTTTGTTTAGCCATGTCTTCCCTCCGTATAAGGTTCTAACTCCAATCTTTAATTTAAACAGTGATACTTTGCTATGATGAGATATATTTTTAAAATATCTTTTTTATATATGGTTTTTTTAAAGTTTATTTTTCATAGAATAAAAGTTTAAATATTAAAAAGGCAACTGTTTCTAATAATGCAGTTTGTGATCGATCAGGTTTTGCCACTGAATTCAAAAAAATATTCACAGAAAATGACATGCATATAAATGTGTTATTTCTGTTAGTATGTTTATTGTACACAAAGCACAAAATTTTACTTCATTGATATGCTAGGGAGACATTCAGTGAAACACAGCTCTTATCTTCAAGTTCCATAGGAAGGGCTGGTTACACTGCATTTTCTGACCAGCTGTACTGAAGAGTAATATCTTCATTTGGGGGTGGATGGAGTAATTAAGTAATCAGTTCAAAAGTGCTGTTTTCTAGATTCGAAAAAGAAGATATTTTCCCTGAATGTTAATGTTGTTTACAGGCTCTGGGCTAGACTATAAACTCTGTTTTTCAGTTGCAAATCTCAACAGAAAAACTCAAAATGCAGAATCTACAAATGCAATAGAATATTTCCAAGATAGTGTCTTCTCATTTTATCTTAGTTGCTGCAACCATTTCTCAATAGGGAGGCCTTAACAGGGGTTTTTAAAGCTGAGATCAGAAAAAAACAAGTCCCAGATATCCTAAGTAATAAATATGTCAATAAAGCTTTAGTGAAATAACTATAAGCATTCAGTATCACACAGAACTCAGTAAATGTTGGCTTAAAAGTGTTATTTGTCAGAAATAATACAATTCCAGTAGCAGTCTTTCTAAACGCTTTCAGCCTGCTCCTACTTAATATAGAGCAAACCTAACATAAATTAAGGTAAACAATACATAACAAAACCTCCATAATGGCTATATTTTGGTAATATTTTAGGATTTAAACAAAGTTCAGTGTACTGGTATCAAATGTATTCTATTTCACCTTTACACATTCCTTTAATGGAAGACTTCAGGCTTTGTAGGCTGGAGGATTAATATCTTTAAACAGGCAATATCACAGTGCTCAAAACATAGAAGTTACATAGACTGAAGTTTTAAAGTAATTGGAAGACTGACTAATTTCCAAATTACAACCAGAGTATCAATGGTTATCTTGTGTCACATAAATAATTGTGTGGGATTATTAATGTCAGACTCTCTTACCTCATCTAAATGCTTAGGTTTAAATAGCTCCAGATGAACTTTGGGCAGAACAGATGAATGCTTGAATCTGACTAAATAACTCATCTATACTCATGATTTAGGATACTAAATCTAAGAGCCCAGAAATTAAAAGCCAGTTACATCATCTGTTCTTCTAGCACAATCTGGTCACATTTTTGATTTACAGCTAATTGTTCTGCACAGTGGTGGGGTTTTTTTCACAGCACTTTTCATTTAAAAAAACGTGGAAGAACTATCTTTTTTACCCTTCAGGATACTCCATTCTATGTAGAATGGAACTTCCTTTCTGTCTTTTAAAATGGAAATGCAATCCAGAAAAGGAAGAGTCAAATTTCTTCTGATAAACTCTGCCTCTGGAAGCTTCTAGGTTTCTGGGTTTTGAAAAAATATGCACTATTTTCCAAGGAAATATCAGCCAACAGTAAGACTGCTATAGGCAGATTTAATATGAATTGTTATTATTTGCATGTTGAGTCATTTACATCAATGTTTCTTCACGTCAACTATATCCTAAAGGCTGAGTAATATCCCAAATATTCAGCAAACTGTGTTCCGTCTTCTGAAGCTGTATAGGCAAAACGTTGCCAGCCAAATTGTGACAATTTCTAGACTCACTCTGAATTCATGTAAGCATTTTTTTTTTAATATGTGACAATTTCTTTGACACGATAATAGGTTTTTAAAGAAAAACAACATTTGCAGACAACAGCAAGGATGTGTTGATGATAGCTGTTTATTATAAGGCACAGGGGATCACAGAGCAACTGTTGATGAGTGTCCCTGATAGTATATACATAACTGTCTGGAAATCTGTTTTTGTTACAAATAGATTTTGAATTGATATATTAATTCATGCATACTTAAAACTCTTTGTTTAAAAGTAATTTACCATTTGAATATTTTCCCCTTTACAGTTATACAGCTTTTCTGGCATTTAATTCAACTCCTAGTTTTGTACAGTTACCTTCTGAGAATCTCAGGGATCTGTTGATTCGCTAAAATTTCATTACAGCACAGATCCCTGTGGGAAGGAACTGACTGTATTCATTGTAAAATTTTTGTTGTCCTGACTGCATGAATCATTGCAGTGACTAAGAGTTCATTTCTGTCTTCTGACTTTTCTCAAACTGCATTTTCTAGGCAGTCTTTGTTTCTGTCTTCTTCTACTACAAGTCTCAAGATTCAAAGAGACTGTTTATTAATAACTTCATGCCTATGTTGTTCTAGAATAGAAACATTCAGTTATATTAATTTATCAATAATTTAGTTTTCTGGTTTATATTACTTTATATTTGCAAAGCTGCAGAAGGCAAAATAAAGTGTATTTTCTAACATAGCACTGGAATGCAGAGATTTATATGATACCATGTAAGAGTGTCCATTAATCAAGGAAAAAATAAAGACATGATTCCTAGAACCAGTGATTTGTCCCTGAAATGGGAGGATAGATTTCTGCAGGCCAGGCCCTGCAGTGGCCTCTGGGGCCCCTCTCTGGTGCCACAAGCAACAGTCTGTGCTTGCAGGAAGCATGCACTGGTAGAGGGTTTGCAACAGGAGTTATGAAGCTGTGCGAGAAGGTCAGCAGACCACGTGTCTTTCCAGGCCCTGAGCCAGAAGAGCCGACACTGCTCTTCCAAGTTGCGCTGAGGAAGCAGAGACAGCACCCATGCTTGTTAGACCGGGAAATGGAGACAACCCTGCTGGTAACCACTGTGATCTTGTGAACTCTGGCACCAGAACGGTTGTTTCTTCTCCACATGCATCTATGGCAGAGCAGATCTGGGGACCCAGCACAAGCAAAGGCCAAACTTCTTCCCAGCAAAGACTCTGATCTGCCTGTGCCTGAGACCTGCGGCAGCATGGGCAGGATGAAGCAAAGAATGGTGGTGGGAGACTCCTGCTGCAGGCATGCAGGCTGCTAAGATGACTTGGCCTGTTAGAAGGGGACATTTGCTGTATGCTGAGGAGTTTGGCCCAGAACATCATGGATAGGCTGACAAAATTTGTTCAGCTTGACAGTTGGTCAGATTATTATTCCACATTTCTTCTCCATAAGGGCACATATGTGGAATATGTCTGGGAGATTTAGGACATCATAAGTAGTGACCACACACTTCAGGGTATGAGGAGAAGGGTTTTGGTGCATGGTGACTTTTGCCTAGTCTTGCTGGTGAATGGGAAAGGCTTGTGGAAAAATGAATGAATTTTAGAAGCCAAAAGCTGGTTGAGCATTTGGTGTTGGCAATAGAGTTTTAATTTTTGTGACCATGTGACCTTTGTGAGTGCTACTTGGAAGAGAAGGGATCCATCTGACCAAATAGGGAAAAGTGTGTTTGTTACCAAGCTGGGAAACCTAAACAGTACTAATCTATTAGCAAGAAGGAAGAGGTCAAAAATCGAATGAAGAAGCAATGCACCAAGTTGGCAAACAAAATAAGAGGGATGATGTAAACACTAAGGACTTCAACAGCTGGACTGCCATGGACAGAGGCAGACTCTTCATGAACAGCAGATAGGGAAAGTAAAAAGGGAGGGTTTCATGTAGGAGAGCAGGATTTACAGCATTCTTTTTTTGGGTGATGGGCCAACAAAATTATTGTGTAGACCAAAATATTGTGCTAGGTGCCTGCTATATATTACATTAATGAGGAGCAAGCAAATTTTGCCTTCTTGTTCAACAACTTCACATTCATAGGCCCTTGTCTTCCTGGGAGAATTGACTCAGCCCAGTGTATGAGGGAAGGACAACACAACAGGGCACAGTAATTGAGGAGCTTTCTGAAGTGCACTGCCAACATCTTGACACAGCTAACTAAGGAACCAGGAACAGGAGATGAACTACTGCACCTGGAACAGAACTGGGAGAAAGCAATTTCTTCCTGTCTCCAAGACAGCAATCAAAAGTATTTGGGAAACTGCAGGCCAGTCAGATTCACCTTGGTTCATGAGAGTTCTTGTTTACAGAGACAATTGCCTACTTTGCCTCAGTTTAATTTGGTTTTGGTTCTGTTTTGTGAAAAGACAAAGTTTTTATTTAATCTGCAAGATTTAGCCTATAAAACATAACATCTTTAAGCCACTTTCAGTGGTTTGAACAGCAGTGAAAAATAAAAAAATGAAAAATGTTCTTGAATAAGTTTAACATCTTGCCAAAAACTAAAAAAACTTCATCTGGATAGCACTTAAGTAATGGTGGAATGATGTTAAGCTATTAGCTGTTCTTTGGACTTTTTCTTTCTTTAATATTATCCCTAGTATTTCAAGTTTAAGGTTTCTTAACTACTAATTTTACTAAGTATCAAACAGAAGATTTTAACAACTCTCTCAGGAAATCAGGAAAAAACAGAGCTCCTTTATTAGTCCACTGTGTTCACATAATTGGATCACTTGCCCTCTGCCACCACTGAGTGAAACATTTGTATTGACTCAGAGGTCAAGTATCTATTAAAATAGTGATAAATCAATCACCATCCTCACCCTCATGCACAGAAGTACAGGAGCTCTGAAGTAATGACTGCTGTTCAATGACAGCTTAGTGGGCTTTTCTGTCTCACATAATGAGACAGAAATCTTGGGTAGTTAATTAAGGCACTGTATATTTGAACACCTTCATAAAAAGTCAGTGAATCAGTTGACACAAATCAAGGCGTGAATCCAAGAAACTGCAGGTGGGATGAAGTGCACAGAGCCTATCAAAGCTCATCACATTTGAAAGTCAAAGACATGAGTTCCTCAGTAGGAAAATTCAAAATTATGTGTGCTTCGCTTTTCTTTGATCTTTATTGCTTTCTTCTGTACAGCATGTAAGAGCTATGTGTACTGACTGTAATTTTTTCACTGAAGTGCAACAATGTTTTTATGTTGAGTTTACATAAACAGTTATTAACAGTATCCCACAACCTTTCTATTGCAATAATTCTCCATAATTATTTTCTTTACATTTTCTTGGAGACATAGTACTTGTCTGAATTGGCAGATTTTGCCAGCCTGTTTGTATTTCTTTAATAAACACAAAATGAAAATAATCTTGCAAGGTGGCAGGGTGTTTGCAGATGTCAGTGTAATTATCACAGAGAGGAAACATCCTCATAAGATGATCAGTCTATTTAGTGAGGAAAAAGTCCCTGATGTGTTTTATTCCTTTATGTTTTCAGAGTGTAGCTTTTACCTATCTATATTGTAGTCATTTCTTATAGAAAATTCAGTGGGAATAAATATTTTGATCTCTGGTGCGTGTCTCATTCTCACTTTACAAAATTACCCCAGCCATTTTAAATTACCCCTTAAGGAAAGTCTTTTCGTCTCAGGATAATAACAGACTTCTCTAGAAGCAGTACTAGGATTTGGGACTCTAATAAATCATACAGAGCTCTCACTCACTGAATCCTTGCTGTAAAAATACATGAAGAACTGAAGAAAGCACAGGCACTTTCTCTTTTGAAAACAACTCCTGAAATGTACAGCAATCTCTTTCCTGTCTCATACACCATGAAAGTGAACTCCATCATCTGCTCGTGATGGACTGTTACAAAGGCAGTCCAGAAGAAATGCTGTCACAACAGTGCTGTCAAAAGAACATTCACTAGAGGAAATGAAGTTCCCCCTGGCTAAGGAAATTCAGTCCTCTGACTCTTTTTTTTATGACATAATCTAGTTGTTCCATAATGAACCTAAGGATTAGGAAACTTCAGAAAAGCAATAGTATAATTTTATTTCCTTTGGATCATATGTTTCTCCCCAAAGAGGAGAGCATTTTCTAAGTAGGAATTAAATATTCAGATTTTTAGTTATATTCATTTAGTAATAAAAAGGTGCAATCCATTAATCTGTGGCATTCATTAGACATTAAAACATTCAGTACCTCTGTTCTTCTTCAGCCATTATTCTGAACCCTGCAATCATGGACTGCTGTGGTGCTGCAGCCTACTTAACCTCTAAGAAAACATTCAGTAGTATTCAGAATTATCTTTATCTCATTCCAGGTCGATTATGAGAGTTTTCAGGTTGTCAGTTACTCTTCTTTTTCCTCTTTGTTAAATGGAAACTTGACACCTGTCTTTTTTTTTTTTTTTCCCTTTTAAAACACGCAGTAACTGGTTTTTGGTATCCAATTGATTTCTTGATTTTTTTACTGTTAGGATTTCAACACATTATTTTGTCTAATCTGTAATCATACATGCTTTGGCAACTGGGGTTTTTTTGGTTTGTTAGTTTGTTTGTTTGTTTGGGGTTATTTGGTTTTATTTTTTGAAAACCATAATTGTGAGCATANAGTAATCAGCATAGAATAAAGAAAATCTATAGATCTCCAAGCAAGGGAACAAAACAACTAAAACCAAGCCATAATGGTTCTCCCTAACACTCTTCCACACATGCATCTTGAGTATATTAGTTGAGAAGTTGGAAAATTCATTATGCATATGTATAGTGGGGACAATCACTTCACACTTTTTATAATACAATGCCTTTTCTTCTGGCATGAGGTCATTGCAAGATGGCTAAAATAAAATGAAATTAAAACTAATTTCATTAGATACACATTCTCAGGCTGATTCTTTTCACAGCATTTCCTTTAGATTTACCTTTTAATCTGTTTTCTATCCTTCTTTGTAGACAGGAAGAAACTGTCAAAAAAAGACCAACATAAAAGGGGAATAAAGGGGTTATTATTCAACAATCCTACTAAAGTTTCATGTGTGCCACACGATTGTTCCGGCAGAAAAAAATTCAGATACACTAAAATGATGAATAACAATGAGAGGAGCCCAAAGTCTTGCATGGTTTTTGACTAAGTGCTGAATTTTGACATTGTTTTGCTGTACCCACTTCTGCATTATCAATATGTGCCTAAGCATTGCAAACCCCACTTCAAAACAACAAAATTAGGGCATATAGACTTGGTAGACATTCTTAAAAGACACTTTCATGTTTGGAAGATAATCCTTCTCCGAGATACGTAAGTGAATCAGCATTCAGTTTAGTGAAGTTGTGTGTCACTGAAAAGTCATGTAGAATTATAGTCCACTCTTTAAATCAGGGCTTTAGAAATTGAATAGCAGTTTGAGAGTAAAAAAACCTTCCTTTCTGTGTACTTTCCAGATATTTTGCTAAATGTTACACATATGTTTTCTATTATACTTTTCATATAAAGGGCCAAGAAAAAATTTGTCAGGATATGTATTCCTTTGTGTGGAAATAAAACATTTGGGCCTATGGTTTCAGATGAAATTTTAGATGCTTCATGATGAAGTGTATGTTCAAAATATGCATCTCTTAAAAAGGAGGAAAGTCATACATAGATATTTGACATATCATGCATATTATTTATCTACTAATTAAAATTAAGTAGTGTCTTTGCAATTCACATTTTATGCACATTGTTTATTATGCTTTCACTTGAATAATAGCATTACATTCAATTTACTTTTTAATCTATGGTCATATAATAAAGCCAGTATAAAATGTCCATAAAACCTGGTTGTGCATGAATTCTAAGAGAAACTGTTTTTAAAAAGTATATTATGTAAGTATATTAAAGAATTAAATTACTCTTTTGCTCCCTAGTTAACCCTAATTACTACAATCATAAGCTACATAACTTTTGAGTCAATGCAAATTAAATTAGAATAAATTCAAATTCTTTTACAACATATATTTAAATTAAAATTATTTCTACTTAATAATATATACAATTTTACTTCTTTTTAAATCCTTATTTCCCTCACTTTCAGGTAAATAGAAGTTCATATTACTCAGAATGTATTAGACACCATTTTTAAGGAAAGAGGCATAATAGCAACAACATTGATGTTTCTCTGTCTATGAGCAAACTAAAGACTATCTACCTCAGTCTTGCCTCAGAAAGTTAATGCAGCTGGGCTTGTATTCTAAAGGGCAACTGGGATGTCCCATGTCCATGTATGGTCAACTATTTTACGTATTTTAAAATTATTAATTGCTTACTTTAATGTGCAAAATCAAAGTTAATATTTCAGTGGGACTTCTAGGTATTTTCACCAAGCATCGAAGTGCCAGGTTGTGCTCTTGAAGACAACAAAGCTTTTCTGGTCTAGAAGTCCTTTTCTTTCCAAAGAAAGGAGATTTTTCTGCCATTCCTCAGGACAGACTGTAGAAATCCTGCTGTTGTTATGAGACTTGTGCCATAAGAAGTCATCAGTTTCTCTCACATCCAGCAAAGAATGCAGCTCTGAGCTGTTAATCTGCTATACAGTCACTTATATATCTGAGTGCTCTGTGCTTCTTAATTCTAAGGTAGCTCAAAGAACTTTCCATGTGAGCTTTTTGATATGTCTTAAGGGTAATACGTACAAAATTATCCATTCATACCCTGCCCTTAAGTCACTTGTGGAAGATGGGGAATAATAAGGATTTTTCAGCAAAATTTCCCATCAGAATTTCAGCTATGAGCAGAATCCATACATAATTTCATCCAGAGTTCATGCCTAACAAGTATATGTAAAAGTATATGTTGAGAATCACAGTTGAAAGAGAATATGCTAATTTTATTTTATCTATTTTAGTTTTATTATGATGCATACATATTTCAAGCTGTCTTTAGAATTCCCTCATTTAATTTTATTTTGTTATCCTATGCAAGAGCCAGTCCTGCAGTCCATATGACTAAAAAGTAATATGTGATCTTTTGTTATTTTCTGATTAATATATGTGTTAGCAACTGGGCAAGGTACAAATGAATGTCTGATACAGGTCTCAAAATATAGCAAAATGTATGGGGGAGATGAACAATCTTACTAGCTACTTGGTTTCCATCTTTCTGGAATATGCTGACTTTTCTAAATTTTATTTTCACTCTCTTTTAAGCAAGATGACTTGTTAATCAACACCTTTGTAGTAACCTTTTCTCTCCATCATGAACACAAAATAGGTGATAATTACTTTCACAAGCCACAGAAAATTTTTCTTAGCTGCACATTTGTTAAATATACTGAGCCATGACTCACATTAAGGGATACCAACAAAATTGTACTCTAAAAAAAAAGAAAATTAGGATGAAATAGCTACATTTTATTTCTTCAATGATACATACTTCAGGTGTCTTTTCAGATGTGCAAACGTTTTCAAATTACTGTCACAATCTGACATTTTTCCCAAGACCATTTTTCACTTTTTGGTGTTTTGCCTTCCCATTCTTTGAGATATTCTGGCACATCAGCTGTTGTTTCAGCTGTGTCCAGTACCTGGCCATATGTACACTAAATGCTTGTTTTGTGAGACACCATGGAAGGTAATGTAAGCTTATTATTTCAAAGCCTTACAGAACAAGACTCTGAAATTGTAATAAAAAATTAACAGAGGAAGTGTTCAGGGGAAATTTTTAATAAGAGGGGCAATATATTGCAGTAACAACCAGTACAGGCTAGCTTGAACATCAGCTATTATTTATTCAAATTCCAGGTAAATGTAAAATGAACACAAAATAGGAAGTCTATAGGAATCGAATAGCAATCATTAGAATTCTAACCCCAGCTGATAAGCAGGATTTTTTTTGAGAGAGAGTCTAGAGAGTCTTAAATCATATCACATATTATCAAACTCTGGTTTTTTCTTCTGTCTACCATCTATTTTCCCATTGCAAGCTTTTTAAAGGCTCCTCTTCACAAATCTGTTGGCCTGGTTTTGGATCACTGATTATTATAAATGCAACTGACAACCTCATTTTTTCTTTACAGCTGTAGGTGGAACTCAATTATAATTCTGTGCTATATATGTGTTTGTATATATATAGGGGGCGTGTGTATATATATAAATGTGTGTATATATATCTGTGTGCATATACGTATATGGGGGGTGTATATATGTGTATAAGCATATGTATATAAAATTACAAATGCCTCTGGAGTGGTTTTACTTAAAATCAAAAAATATTTCTTACAATAAAAGGGTTTTTACTTTTTGCAAAGCATAAGGTATTATAATTCATAGTTTTTGCAAAGATTTGATGCAAACACCTTTCAATTATTTGGAAATAGTTGTGTTTTCTAAAAAAGAACTTCATATATCATCTCCCTGTCCTTTATTAGGGGCTCAGTTGGTGCTGAAAACAGTGAAGATCATAAGTAGTAAAAGTCCTCTAAAGCTTGTTTAACTTAATCACCTAAATTATATGAACTTGCATATAGATGCAGTGTATAGTTAGCTATTTGCATATTTGCACTGGGAAACAAATGAGCAATTTACCTCTATGATAAAATCCAATTTTAAAAGAGCCTATACTTATTGTTTTGTCCCTTAATACCAGACATCTGTTCTGGCTGTTCTAGGTATTCCATTCTTAGCAGGTTGCAGTTGACAGGAGACATTCATTACCGACTAGTTTGTGTCCATGTTTTCATATAAATTCCATGACATTAAATGTTTTATCTGTGTCTCCCTAATGTTTACCCTTCTGAAGCATCTACTTGGAGCTGTGGTGTTTTCCACAGCAACCCTCTGTAGAGAGGTAAAGATGTGAATTTTAAAAAAACATTGTGAATGAGCATTTATCATCAGGTTTTTCCTTTCCTGATCTCTTCTACTGTGCCATAGCATGAACAAAGTAGAAGGGCTCAGAATTTTACAGCAATGAATTTAGCTACAAACTCTAGGAATTAATACAAGGTCTACTTATAACACTAGCTCTTCTTGTGAGAACACTGAGCACCTTTCTGATTCCATATTCAACCCTGGCATTTCAGTTCCAGGCTTGCTCCTTTATAGTAGCAGAACTTAATGAATTTTTATTCCCAAACATTTTCTCTCTTACAAGTTTGTCTTGATGTGTAAAAGACCGTTTTTAGAAATAAAACCTGTTAAATTATCATACTATCTTCAGCACAAAAAACCTGCAACTATGTAACTAAACTGCATGTAAAACCAATATTTTTACTAAATTTGGTAAAGGGAGACAAAATATCTGGGGGGAAAAAATCAAGTTTTAAAGATTTATGAATAGATGAATATTATACTTTTTTACCAAAATTATTTCTTTATGATTTTTCCTTGTATGATTCTCTGCAGCCAAAAATATACATACATATGGTATTCCAAAAATGCCTCAGCACAGCTTCTTTGGTAGCTAAAAGGTCTGTTTAAGGTTTTACTCTAGTTTGAAGATAATAGTCTTTTAAACAGGCAGTGACCTAGATACTATAATTCATATTCTGGCAGTTCTCCAAATGTTGAAGTTATTTATATCTGATATTTTAAATATTAAACCAACAGAGTGACACTAGCAAGACCACTGGGATCCTACCTTATTTTTTTCCAGTCATCAATTACAATAGTGTTCCTTACTATAAAGAGTGCCAATCACACATGAAACCTTTTTTTTAGCCAAATGCTATCCAGATTGAATTTTTCCAGTATTTCTTACTGTTCATTATAAAACACATACACACACAAAGTCAAAAAATAACCCACCAAACAAACAAAATCCACAAGGATTAATTTTAAATTAATTATTCATACCATGATTGTTTGTTCCTTATATTAAAATAGTCAGCAATATTGCCTTATTTTCAATCTTATTTGTGTTAATAGTATGTCCAGTCACATTTGCAAACACGATATAAAAATCAGATAGAAAATGTAAAGAAAAGAGTTTTTTTCATTGTGAAGGTCTTTCAAAAAACCATCCAGTTATTTTGTTCTAAACAAGCATCATGTTTTTCAGAATTCCCAATAACAAGAAATATTATTGCACTCTTTGATGCAATCGATAGCCGCCCAAATTCAAAAAATATCTATGTTGTTCCCATGAAGTCAGCAAGACTAGACAAGACAACTGGTATTGTGACCAAGAATAGTGTTTTCTGTAGAGAATATTAGATTTTTAAATGATAGGCTGAATCAGGAGTAGTTATTCATCACTTGAATGAAGTAAAACATTAAGTTGGCACGCTACCAGAAGTATGAAGCTGAAATTAATGTAGTATCTGCTGTTTTTCATTTTTTGAAAGGGCCTTTTGGAAGAAAGACCAACTAAAACCATACAAAATACAACATGTAACATTTTTCCATCACTACATTCTAAAATCTCCCAAGTGTATTCCATGTCTTGTGTTTGACTACCCCTTTAATGACTCCCATCTGGGGAAAAAAAACACAATATAAAACTTGAGTTACACTGAACATTAAATTATCCTGTTGACTTCTCTTCATCAATGAAGATTATGAGTAACATAAAAATATCCTTATTGTTGAAATTTTTTTAAAAAAAATATTCAGAATAAATTTAAAAATCTGCAATCCAATCGATCTCAAACTCACTGAACTGTATTTCTGAATAAATGTGGAAAAAACAATAAAATAATTTAAAAATATATTTAGTAATAAAAGGTATCAATTGAAAAGGAATTGGAACTAAAGATAACTGTAATTACTTGTAGAACATAATTCTCATTACATGAAGAGAAATAATGATCAAGTAAATCACACAGTGAGTTAAATACTTATGTAAAATGAATATGGCTATAGACATCCACTTTTTGAAGTTTCACTGGAATTGTTATAATTAAGGGTCACAGGAACATATATACTGTGAAGTCAAGAAAGCAAACTGACGCTACAGACCTGGAGTCAAATAGCAGTACAAGATGATAGTGCAGAAGAAGTAGCCCAGAAGTTTTTATAGCTCATCAGTTAATCACAGGATTTACATTGTTTCATAACTCCAAACTCCATTAGCCAGGGCAGATTGCTAGTTTTGTGATCCAAATATTGAACTGAAGGCAGACAGCATGCGAGATGAGATGATCCAAGGCCTCATTATCTAAAAAACTTAAAGCCCCATATAATTTCAACCCTTAAAAAAAATTATTTCCAGAATCTTAATCCAATCTCATAGGCACTGAAGCTGTGATAGTCAATATTCCAATGACAGAGCAAGTGCAGTATCAAAATTGTGCCTGGAAAGGCTTGGAAAGGCACATTTTCTTTAGAAGTTATTTCATTAATTTAATGATCCACAGCAAAAGGTCTGCAAATGGCTAGAATGGCAAAACACTGGAGAAAAGATAGTCACTATGTGCAAGAAAAATTCAAAGAAACGAGCATTCACTTGAAATTAAATCTTACTTCTGTGTTTTCTGTTTCTGGTTTTCTGACTGATAGGAATAAGCATGAAATACAGTTCTAAGCAGAGAAAGAGGAATAAGGCCAGGTCTGCTTTAAGCTCAGTCAACACAAATATGAAGAGAGAAAAGTGGGAGGAAACCCAATGATTTGTTAAGAAGCTTTTTTACTCATAAAGCTTGATATTTCTACATAATAGGAGAAACTTGTAAATGCGGCACTTGACTCACTACTTGATCTTTCAGTCACTATAATTCTTGCTGTGTAATGATACACAGAGAATGATCCTACCTTAATAGTGTCTAGTATGACTCCTCTTAAGTGACAAGACCATAACTTCATTACTTTACACTCATAACTTCATTATCAGATAATCATGAAAAGGTTTGGGTTGGAAGGGACCCTAAAGCTCGTCTTATTCCCTTCTCTCTTCCAAAGGCAGGGACATCTTCCACTGGACCACTTTACACAGAGCCCCACCCAGACTAGTCTTGAACACCTCCAGGGATGGGGAGTCCACAGCTCTGGGACCAGTGCCTCACCACCCCTACATTTCCTACTCTCCTTCGTCTTAAGACTATTCCCCCTTGTCCTATCACTATGTGCCCTCATAAAAAGTCCCTCTTTAGCTTTCTTGTAGGTTCCCAGTAGGTACTATAAGGTCCTCTCCACGCTGAACAGACCCAGATCTCTCAGCCTGTCTTCACAGGCAAGCTGCTCAAACCCCTATAATCAAAGTAGTGACTCTGGACTGGTTCCAACAGCTCAATGTCTTTCTTGTGTTTAGGGTCCCAGACCTGGACTCTCCAAGGCAGGGGGTCTCAGAAGAGCAGGTCTCTCTACCAGAGGGTGTAGTATTGACTTCAGTTTAGGGGTCTTTTAGGTTGTGTCTTCCTTATCAATGTTTTTAGAACCCTCTGACTCTTCTACACAGGGAACAGTGCATTCAGGACACCTGACACTATCAAACAAATTGATCTTTTTCCTTTCTCCTAAATAATTTGATAATTTCTCCTAAATTATTTGTAACTGTCATATTATCATCTAGTCTTTTCATTGAATGATATTCTGCACAATGTGATTGCTATGCTCAATCAAATGAATTTTCTGGCTATGCAGATGAAGATGAAGTAAAGCCCATAAGCTGACACACTCTAAAGCCCAAAGTACCAA
>VYXD01002182.1:253194-273617 GCA_013397195.1 Hylia prasina
ACATCTATGAAGGCTGTAATTAGGATTTTAAATGGAACTACAGAAACACCAGAGAGAAATTTATTCCAAAATTAGTAAAGTCTACAGGATCTTACATCACTTGTTTGCCCTGCTATTCAAACATCAACCATACCTCCTTAGACAATCCTTTTAAAACCATGAGATGTATTTCTAGAAAAGTAAAGCAAATTAATAAAAAATATTAAAAAATCCATAAAATACTCTAGAGAGCTATTATTAGAGGGGAAACATGATATTGAGTATAAGCAACAGTTTGAAAAAAGTAGTAGGATTAAGTTTTAAGGAGTTTACAAGATTAGTTCAGGTTCATCAAAAATATGAAATTCAAATTCCACAAACTTGCTCCTTTCCTTAAGGCTTTGAGAATTTTTCTGACAGTATTGTAACTATATCAAGTAAGTGACAGGATACAAAGAAAGAGTGGGGTTTTTTATCTCCTGCAGAGGTGTTAATAGGAAAGAAGATGATATTTGTCTGCTTTATTTAAGCATAAACATGAAATGGATTTCTGAAAGAGTCTGAACCTTATAAAGACTGTTTTAGCAGAGCACTGTCTTACATAAAATAAAATTACAATCATCTGTTGCAGATTACATTCCAAAATGTAGATTTGAAAAGTTGTCAAGTATAAGCCATTGATTAATGCAAAACCCATAATCCAGATGACTTGGATTGTTTTTCTCTTGTATAGAGAATTTACCTGGTCATTCACTAACAGCTATAGCCATCTATTTGACAATTCCTTTTTCTCTATATTTTAAATCCCTTGTGAAGTTCCCAGAGGAGTGTAGTTTGGTGCACAAACTAAATGAGAGAATGTCAAATATGTAATATGATAAGGATATTGGTATTGGGAGTGTCTGGGACCATCAAAATAGGAGAAAAATTTAAATCCTATGTCTATACCCTTCCTTTCTTCTGTGTGGAACTTGACCATGTCTTACAAGTTTTTCTCACTCCACCTCCAAGGAAGTAACTTAACCTTTTCTTACAGAAGAAGTCAAGATTGTGGCTTTTACACTACGTAGTTTAGGAAATTTACAAGGGGTAAACATATTTAAACTATTTTGTAAATTTCTTGCAATTGTTTGTGGCTTGTAGTACATAAATTTCACTTCTGGTGTATTTTATTTAAAAATATTTTTAGAATTTCTCTTTCCTGATCTTTACTCCCTAATTTTTCAGACTTCTGACACTGCTGGCAAAGTGTATGATGTGCAGTCATTGCAGCAGCAACAGCAGTGTACAAAATAACACCAGAACACATTAAAAAGTCAGAACTGAAATGAGGATAACTGATGACAGTGAAACTTAGAGAACCATATATTGACTTCAAATAACAAAATTTATTTTTTTTATTGCTTAGTTGCTTAAAAGACAGGGCTAATACTTCAGGCAAGTGACATTTTAAAAGTATGTTTGAACTTCAGTTTCATGTATTTTTAAAATTTCTTTGTTATTTGTGAATTGGAGCACAGATTCTCCTAGCTGTCATTCTCTCCTATGATAATACCTCACTTTATCCAGTGAGGTGTCGTCAAAAATATTTTACTAAATTGCAAAATCTTCTTACAGTTGGAGATTAAATATAGGAAAAAATATTTCTTTTCTCTCTATAATGGGAAATTTCTTTTTTATATAATTTTTCTTCTAATCAAACTTGTAAACTTTTTGGCTGTGAAATATTTGTTAAACAATGTCAAATGTCTTCCTTTTTGTACTCTTCTCTGAGATCCTTTCTTTTCTCTCTTTTGTAACAGGAGTTGGAATTCACAAAGTTGAGGTAGGAAACTCATTTTATTACTGGGTAATTTAACTAATTTGCTAAAGCCAAAGGTATTAAAACTTTATGATGTTATTCTTGTGATTTGTGTCTAACAGTTTTCACTACAGCAACGTACAGAGAAGGTTTACAGTCAGCAAAAAATCTCTTTTCCACAATGTGGAATGTGGAAGAGTGGATTCTTCCTGTCACTGGTGTGTTGGATAAGATTTTCATTTAAAATGCTCAAATTTTTTTCATGGGTTTATAAATAATTCTGAAGTATAATGCTATATTCTAACTCCTTTCCAGTGATGTCGAAGTCTTCCTGTAATTTATATATGACTTTTATCTGCAGCCCAGGAAAACAGAAAGTTTTCAGGCAGTTGTAACCTCACTGAGCAGTGAAACATACTCATTTATCTTTCTAGAACTTAAAAATTGTCTTTAAAGAAAAAGAAAGTGAAGATGGTGTTCCTGATTAAAGATAGTTCTGAACCTGAATTTTCTACACAGATTCAAGATAAGACTGAGTTTATCAGGACACATATAGAAATCGACATGTTCTTTTGTAATTATGTCTCACAGAATTGGAAGCACCCATTAAATGAAATATTTAGGTGTCAAGTAGCTCAGCTGTTTCAATGAAATTGGAGGAAACAAAAAACTTTTTAATATACCATCTCAGAACTAAATTTTTAACTTGAGTATTTTGGCAATAATTTACTTTATTTAGCAATAATTTACTTTATTTGGCTAAATTAAACTTTTTTAATCTATGGCTCATTAAAAGGCAAAGAATATTAATAATATCAAGCTTCAGTTGCAAAGGTTAAGGTTTTCAGGATGTGTCTATATTTTTGTGGAAAATTATAATATATATTACCGTCTGAAAAATGACAAATGTTTAGGATAGGTTTAAGCACAGTGATAAAAGCTTCATTTTAAATGTAAACACTAGACAGAAGTTAGCCAGGGGCACTTAAATAAGATATCATTTCATATTTCTGTGGACAAAAGATTATTTTTTCATTATTCTGGTAATTTTTTTTTTACTGGATTTTCTTTGTTGTTATTTCTAACCTCTACCCTAAGCTCCTACTGTTTTCTTATTGGAATATGAGGCATGCATGTTTTATACTTTTATTTTTTCCTAATAAAGGATACTTGTTTGTTAATTACCATAATTTCTTTCTTGAAAAATGCAATCCCAAAACCACCAACTGATACAATTCCCTCTGGCATGATGGCAGTCACCTAAACCACTTTTTATATCCATTTAAGTGCTGAGTATTTAACTGTACACACACATACATGTACATACACACACACATACATATATATATTTAATATAGAGAATCTATAGAATCTGTTTTCACCTTGCATAGATACCTTGTATAGAAGGGTAAGAGTGTATAGAACTTACAGGTCGCTGCACAAATGTCAAGCAAATGTCCCGGAGTTCCTTTTAGGAATCTCGCCACCCTACTGATACACTCTGTCTTTATATCTGATTGTTCCTCTGCTCCAGCATCTGAAAAGAGATTTTAGGGCCTACTCTGTTGTTGTTTGAAGAGAAGCTATCTACAAAAAATAATAAATTTATGCTTGGAAATTAAAGAACTCATAAGAAATAGAAAGGAAAGGGCAAATGAATGTCTGTAGGACTTCATATCTGTAAAAAATTCCATTTGGTTAAGAGTCACTGTTGTTCACTCTCTTACTGAAAAATCAAAGAGGGAGCAAATAACAGTGCAGAGAACAGGGTTTAACCAGAGAGCAAGCTCCTCGCTTCTGGCTGCAGGGTGCTGGTGGTGATCAGACATTTCTCAAGAAGTCAGTTGGTTAGACCCAGTTCAGATTGTCTCCACTTTTCTGGCTGAGATATCAATGGGAAGGAGTCTACAAAGCAAAATCTTTAATGTTTTGCAATTCAAATGTGGAACTATAGGGAACTACAGAAAATGCTTGGTCACATGACCAGTAATCAACCTGAAGAAATAACTGCCTTAATCACTGATCTGAGTCCCTCAGGTCCAGCAAACCAGACCTCCCTCCCATTTGCAAAGCACAGTCCAAGGCAGAATTTGCCTTCCTTTAGTGAAAGCACTAAATACATATTTTGAATACAATTTATGCTTCTTCATATAATTATATATGTGCCCTAACAACATTCTTTTGTATGTCGCTCTTTGTCTACATCCTGGTGTTCTCTCTTCCATATATCAGTATCACATGATGGCAACAGAAATCTTTCGTATGTAACAACTGATACTGTAGCAGAAACCAACAGACATCTTGGACTAAGTATTCCAGGAAAAGCAAAAGTTGGCCTTAGTTATTATGAACAACTGCTTAGGTTTCTGATACCTAAGTAAAAAATTTAACTGTTAATTAAAACCTTCACGAGAGGGCAGGTTTAGCTCACAAATTACATTATGAAAATTAATGTATTCATGTCTTTAGGATCAGGATCTGTGTTTGGGATAGGAATTAATCCATTAGTTATGATGAAATATCAGCATACAAATTCTATACATAATTACATATGTGTATCTATTTTTATCTCACAGATTCCTTAACCTTTTAACCATAATAAAAGCCATTAACTAAATCAAATAGTCTTTCTGCTTCTTCTTCCTGCAGATATCATTAATGTTATCATTCTCAAAAGCACATTTACAGACAGTTTGGGCAGGTGTGTGACTGAAAAAGGTCAAAGTGAAATACCAGCATACTTAACAAACATATTTCTGCACTCTGTCACAAAAATCCTTTTGGTTGCATAGCAACGGCCTTTTTAATTACTACTTGCAATCTAGATTTTAATAATTTAATTAGTATTTTTCTTCATTAAATTGTTTCACCCAATAAATTCAATGTATTCAATTAATTCCTTGTTTTTAAATGGTCCTTTTAACCTCCCTTCTTTGTCCTTCCAGCACCTTGGGCTATGTAACTAAAATCCTCATTAATTTCATATCAAAAACCACAATCAAAAGGACTCAGTCATGCAATAAGTAGGGACATTTTAGGTAGCCTTTGTAGCTGAAGTTGTTGCAGCTCAGGTAAGCATTTGTGAAGTCAGTCTGGCTTCCTAAAACTAAGGCTTTCAGAGGCAAAACTTCAGTGGCATGTTTAGAGTGACCTGCCTTTAGCGGTAGTGATGTTAGTGCTTTTGAAACTGTTTATCTCATACTATTTAATCTTAGGTAACCAGGAAATAGTTCCTTATGAAAAATCCTCAGCTATTGCTCTGTATTAAGACATTGCTGAGAAGCTGAAGCCTACAAGAACCAAGTACTGTGAGAATAATTATGTGAGGGGGAAGGAGGTATTTTCTAAACAGCTGCAGGATGCATCCACATTTACTCTAAGGAGCCATAGCAGACTCACAGTGCAGGTCAAAGCTGACAGCAGAGCAAACGTGGTGTCATAACTAGTAGTCAAGGTTTACATGCAAAGACGGCAAAAATACATTGTGGCAGACACCAAAACATTCAGCCTATGTTTACTGGGTATGAAGGAAACATTCCCTTCTAAATAGTTCTCTTAGCAGCAGTGACTTCTGTAATGGCAAGAAGCAAGAAATTTTTACTTGGCAGGAGCATCTATGTGATTTCTGTTTTCTATGTCTCTGCCTAAATTCTGTGATATCAGAAGACTGTTAAAGACATTAGATTTTAAAGCTCTTCAAAATTTTAGAAGCATTTATGTTTTCATTATCAATTTATATTTTGAAGAAATATGTTTTTTCTCTTATTCCCTCAAATTAAACGTCAATTGAAATTCAAATCTGTATGATAGGCTTAAATATCTGAGTATCTGAAACAGATACTGTTTCTGTTAGACATCTAAGTGGTTTATGAAAGTGTTCTGATATATTTAGCATTTAAAATATTATTTACTGAAATCTAAGAAGGTATTGTTTGATGGGTATATTTGCAAATCTAAAAAAACTCCCAGCTCAAAAATAAATAGTTGTGCTTTAATGATCCTTAAGAAGCTGAATTTGTACTGCAGTCCTTTCTTTCACTACCTGCGGTATTATTCTAACATCATTTTAATTCTAGCTATGTTTAAAATCTTTACAATGTTCATGTCTGTTTCTTTTCCATCCAGTCTTAAATTTCCACTTCCTGATTTCTCATCCACACTGTTCTTTCATAGCAATTTTGAGATTATCATGCATCATTTTAAGACATTTCACAGGTGATTTGTTAAAACAAAACCACCAAAGAAGACAACCTTCGCCTTGTGGGTAAAACATAAAAAAATTAAACTCCTTGGTTCATTATCTCTCTCATTACAACATGTTTCTCTAAATAGGATTAATAGAGTACCTACCACAGGTTTTCTGCACTGATTGCACATGAATTTGTGGAAGCTAATATTCAAGGACATTAAAACAAAAATAAAAGAAATTAGATGCTTTCAAATAAGTGATACTTTAATGTTTGGTCCCATAAAATAAAATAAACATTACAAAAAATTAAGCCTATAAACATCAGGAAGATGGATAAGCTGACACACCATTCTGCATATCTCTGCTTAATAATATTATATTTCATTTCCCATGCTAAGAAAACAGCCATTACCCAAAGCAGCCACTCGTAAACAGCCATTGTGAACAGATTGCATCCTTGTTGGTGGTATGATAATTGAAATAAGTTTACCAGTCTTTTATGAGGAAATACCAGATGTATAAAATACCTATTAATCAACTCACTCAGTTTTGCAAACATCAGTTTTAATACCAACAGCTATCAACGAATAAATGGAATAAGAGGAAAAATATCAAAGAATTAACAAAATGGCTCAGCAGCATGTTGCATTGCTTGCAGTGGTGGAAGCAAATGAGGGAGCAGTCTAGGCTAAAAGGATTGTGTCTTTTGGACTTTTCTTACGGACATTGATTTCACTGTTTTACCTGTCTGCTTTTGAGTCTCTGCAATGCCTCTCTTATAAGCCTGCTTAAAAACAACTTTGTGAACAATAGCAGAAAGGGACAGCTGCCTATCAGTCTCTCAGATATTTGCTGCTCTTCTGTCATAATTGTAAATACAATCATCAATGTCTAGTTTTGTGTTTGTGCAATAGGATTCAAAGGCATTACCTATCATAGAGTAAGCTGAGCTAGTGTAAATGGTTTCTTTTCCTGGACAAGTTTAGATTTTTGATTTTCTTTTTTTTTGNAGAGTGATAAAAGTCTCCTGGAAAGTTCTCATTGCAAAACTCATCTCCTCTCAGTCATACACTCTTTCTCTTCACAAACACTGTTGTCTATGCAGAAAATGTACTTAGCTGGTGAAATAGGTCATAGAAAATTATGGATTAATCAGCTGCTGTTACTTAGGTAATGACAGCAGCCAAAAGAGCTGTAACAGTCACTAGCTGCTTCACTACTCTTTATGAGTTGTAGGAAACCTGCACTGCATTGACCTTTAGTCAGAGATTACAAATACACAGAGTCTTTTTGCATTGCTTTGCAGCACTAAGAGCATTTTGGAATAGGCAACTCAGTGGAGTGACCAAATCTAGTAACGCCAGTTTAGCTGGCCGTTTTCAGCCACTGGTGCAAGTAAATAGGACTGGTTTGGCAAAAGGAGACAGGTGAAACTGAAGATTTTTTGGCATTGAAGAGGAACTGTCTTCAGACCACCTCTAGGTGTGTTTTTGCATTAGTCGCATGCTTAGAGTATATCTCCTGGTTATTTCTAGTGAAAAGACTAAAATTCCTCCACCTTAGGAGTATGACATGCAAAAGCATCACTGTGATATTTCAAATAAAGATAACCACAGTTGAGAACTTACTTTTACTCGACTTTTACTTAGAAGCCAATGGAATAATAACATAGTTGCAGGCAAGTAAAACCGTGGAAACAGCAGTTTACATCTCATTTACTACTGTTACATAGAAAAATATTTTGCTTATGCCACAGGAACCTTTGGAAAAAGCACATAAATACATCAGTGAGTTTGATTAGGAATTGTGGTCAATCTATACCTGAATTTGAACACTTTTTTACTTTAACAAATCTATGTGTACAAAAAGCAAACTATCAACAGTGATACCTTTGATTCAGTGAAAAAAGAGGGGGCATATTTCAATCAAATACTTTTCTGTCAGATGAACACTGAAGAGGGAAAATATATCCCCATTTAGCTAACTAATTAACCAATTGAGGCACTGGCATTGACCAAGGATGTGGAAGGACAAGGATGTAACTTTTGATAAACCTGCTCAGTGGCAATAAAGATTAGCTCTGTAAGACTCCTGGCACTGAAATCAATACTAATCTGTTACTAAGGAACAGCTCATCCAGTCAGAAGTTACATGGAAAGCTGGTTGCCTGCCCTTAAGCCATATGCAGAAACATATGACATGCATGCAATTGTTTGTAGAGCTAGAGATACATACCTTTTAAACATTTTGGTACCTAACATAAACTTTTTCAGCAGGCAATTTTTGAAGTTCATGACATGAAAAGGAGGTGGGGAGCTGCCAAGTTCAGTGAGCTGGACACTGATTTTTTTAGACACTTTGTTGCCCTTAAGAAGAGAATCTGTCTCGCATTTCTATGCACATACACAATATTACTGCCTGTGTAGGTTCACCAACTCCTTGAATAAGTAGAGTTAAACATATATTTAACATTAATAGGAATATAATTTATTATTCTCACCACTCAACACTATATAGTTTATTACAGTTTGCCCCATCCATCTTGATATCATTCAAGTTGTGGAAGTGTTCTTGGCAGCTCCCCAGAGAACCAGAGCCCAGACCAGTAGGCAGCTGAGGCAATCACTGGTGGAGCCCTGATCACAGAAAGTCTTCCAGGGTGAGACTGTTGTGCTGCTGTCAATAAGGAAAACTGCTTTCATATCCATCTAGGGTCTTCTAGGCACACAAAAACCCCTTACTTATCTTGCATTTTAATCTCTTTATTCTACTTAATACATAGTTTTATAACAGTAGTAATTTAAAAACATAAAGACTTCAGAAGCATTATTTGGCAAAATAAAAGACATCTTGGATAAGATAAGTGAAAAGAAGGCACATTACAGTTATAACAAGCATTGTTTGAGTGACACCAAGTCATTTACTGACCTCTTTCCTCTTATAATAATATCATTTTTGCTCCCTAAGTGACATTACTTTGGCTCACCGATATTCTAGAGCCATTCTGCTGGATAACTTGTGCAGCCATTGAAAAATATAATCCTTGCAATGAATTAAATGAAAAACTAACCAGAAAAGCAGTACATATTACAAGCATAATAGCTGGCTTGAAAGTGTATCCTGGGGTTTCAGATGATGTCATAATCACTACAGCAAATTTAATAGTATTGTTGCCTGGAAGCTAAGCCATTATACTATGTTTAATTTCACTAAGATGTAAATTACATGGTTCAGTGTTGCATAGTACTGGCTATGGCCATTGTATATTCTTGTTCTTGCAGCTGTCAGGAATTTTAATATTTATTTGTTTAGCTGTTAGTCTACAGCTTTTATAGATTTTTTTTTAAAAATAATATTTTTACCCTCCCTTATTTGCTATTAAGTCCACTCCATCCCTTCATTCATGTTTTTTTCCAAAAATAATAGCAGAATTATTGGCTGACTCTTTGAAGTATATCAGTAAATATTCAGTCCTTGAAAAAGAGAAAAGTAATATGGCTTGAGAGTGACATCTTGCCTGTTATCACATTTGATTTTAGTGAGCTTTCAAGTCAAAAAGAAGATGCTTTCCTTACAGACAAATAGCCAGCTTGGGTGTTTATATTCCATCTTTTACAGTAATTGCCAGAATGAAATTTGAGGAGACATTCTGTATTACCAGTTGACTTTTACCAGAAAAAAAAATTAATAAAATTTGCTCCCAATAAATAATGAAAACTTCCGTTGTAATCTGAAATTTGCTGCTGAACTACATAGGCAAATAGCCTAGTTGACATCCATAAAGTGTAATAGATGTTTCTTCAGTAGCATGACATATTTTCTACCATTAAAAACTAATGCAGTAATTGACTATTAGCACCTAGACATGAGTTTTAAAATCAATGATTTATTGCCAACCTGTTGCAAGTACTGTGATACACGGCAATGAAAATGCTGTGAGGGGGTTATTGTTTGTTCTTTCAAATGTTGGTAAGCTAAAAAATTCTTATCCTTGCACATCCATATATTTTTTTCTCTGAACTTGTCTGTGGGTGGATAATTTACCTATCTACAAAGCTTGCCAATTCCATGCTTCTGACAACATAATTGATTTTAGGCTGGCTTATGCATATATGGGAAATCAGTGAAAACTTTAGATTAGCTTTTAAAAGCAAGTATTGTTAACAAAGGGATGATTCACAACTGAGATATGCTTGAGAAGACATAAAATAAATCAACAGAAACTGGTGTCAGTTATAAGCCACACACAATTAAAAATGATCTAACCTTTGTTTTGAAAACTTAAATGCAAATATGAATATTCCGGTGGCTCAGATTTACAAAAAATGCGCTCATATTTGCTGCTGTCAGTAGCCTTTGTACATGTAGGAAAACCATTGACTAGATTTTGATTCTGGCTGTATTTATTTGCTTATTGTAATTGTTGTGATCTACTGGCACTACTTCCCATCTTTATATCACAGCTGCAGTTTAGCAGTCATCCAGTGGCTCTGTGAGAGAAGGCATACTTCTGTCAGTGCTCTGAATCATTTCTGTGATTACCAGTCAATTTAAAACAGAAACGAAAATGCATTATATCAGAAAAATATTCTAAAAATGGCCATAAGATCTCTTTGAAATTGCCTGAATTTGTCTTTGAAGTTATCTGTACTTGAAAGTTGAAATCAAGTCTTGAAATAATTCAGCAGAGTTTTGTCACATATTTAAACAAAAGCATTAGTGTTGTGTTCTGGGAGCAGTAATAAGGAATTTTTTTAGACTATGTGCTTTTAGAAGCTTCTTTAGATAGTACGAAACATAAAGGTCTTACAATCTAAGGCTTCTCAAAAAAAACCTAGAACCAATCCTAAGCAATAATTTCTTCTCATATCCATTTCTGTCATTTGTAAATTTTAATGAGTCTACAGAGAAAAGAGTCTAAAATACTATTTGACTCTCAATTTCTATTCCTTCTCTTTCTTCTATAGTTGCCTACTTGAAGGTAGAGAAGAGCTTTGGGGAAACAGCAATGGAAGTTTTTTCCATTGCCTGCAGAGGAGCTACAAAAGAGAGTACAAGCTAATTTTAAATGAGATAAATATACACCCACGGTCCTTATGAAGAAAGCAATAAGGATTAAGAAATTATTTTATCTGTAAGATTCTCCATGATAGACACCACTTGGTAAAAGTACAATGGGCAAAATTTGGTAGCACACTTTGGTAACTCAGGTCAATAATAGTAATCTAGGGCAGCTGGAGACACCAGCTTCAGGATTCAGAGCATTAGAAATACTTCTTATCTGGTCCTCTCATGATGAGGGAGTGGAAAGGTGGGAATTAATATGTACATGGCAAATGGTTGTCTACAGCTCTTATAATGCATTTAATCATTATACTGCAGTAATATCAAGACACTACAGTTTGCTTTTGAGTGCTGTGGCTGCAATTAAGTGAGAACAGTACTAATCCCTGAAACACAGTGGACTGTGAAATTTGTTGTGTTGGAGGAACTGTTTCTTACACTGCAAATGGATGGCGAACACCACTTCAAAATCTTCCTGTTCTCCCTTTCATTTGAAAGAAAAAGACTTGCAAAATAGGAGGAAAAGAAATGTAATGCAGTCATGGAAGATTTTCCTCTCATTGCCGGTTTTCATTTGTGCGCTTTGGTAGTGTGGAGAGTCGTTTTAATCTAAATAAGACGTCTGATACTCCATTTATCAGAATTTTAAGAGGTGTGATTACTTAGAGCTTCATGCTCAGTGTATGGTATTCTAAAAATAAAATGGCAGTGTAAAGCAAGGAAGTATCATGATAGCTGAAATCAGCTTTTCACCCTTTTTTCTATAGTAGGAAATCATTTACTAAATTTGAAAGAACTTTGAAAGGAAAAAAGTAGGTACAGTGGAGGTAATATTTTGTTTAGTTTCTGATTTTTTTAAAAAAATGTGAATCACTGATGCTTCTGATTTACAGAACGAAGAAAATATTGGAACTTAGGAATTTATTTGAAAGGCATATCAGTTACTGTGAAATGCTCAGGTGCTGTTAGCTTTTTCTCTTTCAAAACTAAATTTACAGAAACTGTAATTATATGGTGAGCATATATATATTTTTTCCCACTTCACTTAAAACTGTATAGTACTTTTTTCAATATTCATCTGTATCCTGTCTTCTGAAATCTAATCTCCTAACAAAAATTTTAAAGGAATAAAAAAGTGAACAACCATGAGCATAAACTAATACCCCAAACCCATGTACTGCAACCTTCTGCTCTGAAATGAGAATCATGTGGAATATGTATGAATTCCAAAACTTTCTGGTTTCTGTTTCTCTGAGTTGCATGGTTGACATGCAAAGTCCACAAAAAAATTGTATTTAGCCCAAGACTCTTCCCTACTTCAAAGGTGAATCAATGGATTTTGTATGATTTTCCATTGTTTTTCACTGGAATCAAGATCTCCAAAATGTAAACTTATCAATATAACATTTCAACATATTGAAATATACTTAAACACATGACATACAAAATACAGTTAAATAGTAGATGATAATGGCATACCACTGTGGATTAATGATTTGTTTACTACACAGTTCCATATTTTAGTGGCACATGCAAAAATATTGTTTATTTTTTCTTTCAGTAAAATTATATTTGGATACCATACTTACATATATAAATGCATGTATATATATATATATATGGAACTGGGGAACTAACCTTTAGGTTTTTATTTCTAAAATTCCTCCTTTCACATTCATAATACTTTGCCTATCTGAAGTGCTGAGGAATATGTAAAATTTGTTATTATTTGGAAAATGAAATTCAAAGTAACTTCTTTATAATAAAGGATTTTTAAAAACCCCAAACTTTGCAAGCATAAGCCCAATCACAAGCCCTATGTTTTGTGTTTGCATTGCTAATTTATCCTCATCTTATTGAAAATTCTGGAATTTTGCACATCCTTTTTAGGCTATTTCAGTATCACATTGCATTCTGTCAATGTCTCATTTGGGCCTAATGTTTTATTCAATATCACATGCATAGCACTATATAAAAATAATGATTCTAAAAGATGAGTGAAGCAAAAGCATTTTTGAAATTTACTATGATGTTATTTTATCTTTATTTCATAACTTTCATTTAAAAAATGGTAGACTAATTCTATTTTTACTCTGACTAGTTTGATTTCTATTTTTTTGAAACAACATACTTCTGGATAAGTTTTGTAAAAGTATGCTAAATCAGTCAGAAAAATGTCTAATTCTGTCACTCTATCCCAAAATTTGTTATCCCAAAAAGTTGTTCTTAACATCAAAAGCATCTATAAGTTTTCCATGGGAAATGTTAAAAAAATTATGAAATGAATAGGGTGTTTATTTTAGGAGAGATTACTTGAGGTCCAAAAACATTCTGAAAATTAATAGTGACCAGAACATTTTTTGATAGGTGATGTAAACTGAGAGACTAAAAGAGCTAGAGAAGATGTTAATGATGCTGATAAAAAATTAAGAATTTATATTGTACAGTGAAATATTTCAGGTTTTCTTCATCTTTTCCTTATTGACTAAAAAGAGCAATGAAATTCTGTTAGAAAAATAACTGATTTATTCTCTGTTTCTTGTACCAATTCTCCCCATTTCTTCCCCTTTCATTATGATGACCTTTGTCTACTAAACCAGAGAAAGGTTTGTTATTGGACATGATTTGTATCTCAGTTTGTTGTTACTATTTAGGTTACATAAGAAGATCAAAAATACTGTACTTAAGCAGAGTTGTACTCTGTTCAGAGCAATACTTTTTCCTTGGTAGTGACAGTGGTAGTTCATTCCGTGCTTTCACAGTCACCAAATCATAGAATGGTTTGTGTTAGAAGGGATCTCTGAAGATCGTCCTAGTCCATCACCCTGTCACAGACAGGAACACCTCCCACTAGTGTTGCTCAAAGACCAATCCAGCCTTACCTGGAACTCTTCCAGGGACATCCACAACTTCTCTGGGCAATCTGTTCCAGTGCCTCACCATTCTCAAAGTAAAGAACTTCTTTATGCCCACTTATCTTCTTTCAGTTTAAAACTGTTGCCCCCTGTGCTGTCACTACAGACCTTGGTAAAAAGTCTTTCTCCATCATTTTTGTAAGCCCCTTCTATACTAGGTCACACTAAGGTCTCCTGGAAACCTTTTTCCCTCTGGGCTGAACAACCCCCAACTCTAACAACATATTTTTGTAGGAGAAATATTCCAGCTCTCTGAATCTTTTTGTGGCCCTCCTCTGAACCTGCTCAGAACTAGAGGCAGCACTTTGCCTAGGCTGGTTGGACATCATGAAGTTCTCATGGGCCCACTGACCAAGCCTGTCATGATCACTCTGGAGAGTACTCCTTTCCTCTGGCAAATCAACTGCACCACTAGCTGGGTGGCTTGGTGTCATCCTCAAAGTTGCTTATTCATTCCTACTGTCTATTTCATTTGCGACAATCTTAAATAGCACTGGCACCCATATGGATCACTGAGAGACAGCACTCATCTCTGGGTTCCACTTGGACACTGAGGCATTCACTACAATTATTTGAAAGCTCCCTTCCAACCAGGTTTTTATCCATCCAACAGTTCTGCCAAACCCATCTCACCAGTGTTGCAGACAGAATGTTGAATGGGACCTTTTCAAAAGCCTTACAGAAGTCTAAGTAGACTACAGCAGTTGCTCTTCCTTTGTTCATTGGTGCAGTTACTCCACCGTAGATGGTCACCAGAGCAGTCAGGTATGTTTTGCCCACTGTGAATCATGTTGACTGTCTATAATCATCTCACTATCTTCCATATGTTTAGATATGTCTTCCAAGATGGTCTGCTCAATCCCCTTGCCAGGAATGGTCTGGTCAGTTGTTCCCAGGGTCCTCCACTTTGCCCTTTTTAAAAATTGACATGATATGCCCCTTTTTCCAGTCCCTAAGGATTTCACCTGCCTACAACTCTTTCAAATATGACAGAGAACAGCTTAGCAATTTTGTGTTTTAGTTCCCCCATGATTCTGGGACGCATCTGATCTTGGGGTGCATTCCTTGCCTAATTCCCAGCACCCACACTCACAGAATTAAGGATATTAGAAGACTAATCTCTGGTTTACCATTCACCACTTTGTCGTAAGTTTGTTTCCCTGTTTTGTGCATCTGTGGATACTATTTATCTCAGTAACCTTCTGTGGCAATAAATTTCTGAAGTTTATTACTGTTTTAATAATAATTTGTTTTAAAAATACCCTCATCCGCTCTCAAACTGATCTCTCCCTCCTCTTCCCCTCTTGTTAGTGAGTAACAGTGTTCTATTTATCTTGTGCTTCACCTTCTTGATTCAGTCCATAGCCATTTTTTTGTCTTTGCTTCTTCAAAAGTAGACCTGCAGCCATTTTAGTCTCACTTCTTTAACTCTATTATCTCTCTCATTCTAATGCTCTGCACTTTTCCTAACTCCTTTTAACCTTCATGTAAATGCAGAGAACACAACTGCATAGTCACAATAAGAACATATCAGGATTTTATATAACACCAAAATCACAGCCTCTATCCTGTTCTTGTTACTCTTTCTGATTGTGATGAGCATTTTCTTGACTTTTGTGAATACCACTATGCAGAATTAATAGATTTCAGAAAGCTGTCAATGATAATTCCAAGATATCCCTACTGACTTAAAACTGTCATTCCAAAATCAGCATCCTGTAAGTACAGTTTTGATTATTTTTTCTCTAGTCATGAATCCAAACTGAAATCTATCACCATTTTGCTTTCTCACTTAATGTTGTGAGGTCCTCTGTGTTGATGACTTTTTGCTAGCAGTAAGGCATCTGGCTACACAAGACAGCTCAGTTCCAGTGGCTTCCAAAACCTTAGAGATCATGGAAAAACATTAAGCAAAATTTATTCCCACTACAAAATCACTGGCATTCCCCAGAATACTACATGCTGTCAGTGTTCTCCAACTTGTGCAATGACCACTAAATCCTCTGCTTTGAAATTTATCCCTTACCTGCTTTAAATCTATAAAAGGGAGAATTACCCCAATCTTAAAATAATTCAGTTTCTTGAAAGATATTCATCTGGCAACAACAACAAAAAATCAAGGTCATTAAAAATATGAATGGGTTACGATCACTGGATACCCAGCCTTTATACACTTATTGGTTAACAACTTCCCAAAACTCTATCAAGCCATTCCCATTTTAGACACCAGACTGCATTCATCCATGCAATCAGAGACCTTTTTCTTTACTACAGACCCTTTGATGGACTGAAGTGAGAGCTGTTTGTTTCTACTTCTCGGGTGCTTTATAGAGCCCTTTTGGCAGATCCAAGTGACTTCAGTTTTCATCTAGTATTCTCTAAAAAGTGGCTTTTGCAACAAATAATTTAAACTCCTTAGCAAAGAACCTGACAATTTCATGTGTGAGTTCCTTCTAGTTTCTTAAGTCAATGCTATCCTATTCCAGCATCCAACTCCTCTGTTAGGTCTAATTCATGTATGGCTTTCCTCCAAAAGACTGGGGCAAATAGAGAAATCTTTCCAAAGTTTTCACAAGCAAAATCTGGTAGAAAGAATGACCTGAATTTCTTTTCTATTATAGTATAAGTGTTCAGTACCCCTTTTACACAGTTTTCATGACGTAGTGCTATTGATTTCCTGGACAGACACCTTCTTTATGTATTTAATATTTTGCTATCACCTTATTCTCTCAGCCCCCACTATCCCTTCCTCCTTCCCAGGAATCCTCTATGTTTGAGAATGGAGTTGCAGTCAGTTCATTACATGTTGTCCATTGCTCCTTCTTCCTTACACTCATCCCCTGCTCCAGTGTGTGGTCTCTCCCACAGGAGACAGGCCTCCATGAACTATGTCCTTTCCACAGGCTGCAGTTCTCCATGAACTGCACCTGCATAGGTCCCTTCCACCAGGTTAAGTCCTTCAGGAACAACAGCTTCCCCTCATGAAGCCACAGCCCTTGACAGAAAATATGTTTTAGTGTAGGCTTCCCTCAAAGTCACAGACTCTTTATATGAGACTATTTGACCAGATAATGTTCTTGTTTTTCTGAGATGTTTACATCTGGATTACCAGCAATCTTTTAGATTTTTTTTTAACAGCAAAATTAAATACAAATGATTTCTATTTTGATAGAATGAAGAATGTTTGAAGAATGTTTTCTGTCAACATATACACAAGTATATTCTTATATTGCTCAATTTCCGTTTCTCTTCAGTCTGTATTTCCCCTTGTAGGAAAATAGCCATTTGAGTCAATAACCATTATTTGTGTTAGTAATGCTAATATACATATATATACTTTTTTTGAATCTATTATTTCAATTAAGAGCATAGACATTCTTGATGATCCTGAGGCTTTTGCAAAATATGGAAGAAAAATTTCCAAAAGTTTGTATTTAAAAAGAAGGTGAGTGAGGGGGGTGAGAAAGAGAAGAGGGAAAACATAGCTGTATTTTTTAAATAATTCTATGTTGCTTCCATTCCATTAATTCCTTAAATTGTTTCTTCATTCATTTTTCTCATGACACATTCATCACTTTCAAAAAGCCAGAGTCCAAATGAACCAGATGTGCTGAACGTGCAAATAACTGAAAAATAGGTTTCCCTGGAAACCAGATTAAAACCTTCAAAACAGCTCCACCTCCTGCTCAGCTTCCCTATCCCTTTTAGCAGTTCAGTAATAGCAAATCAAGACACTCATAGCCAGATTGTGCCCTCCACTTACATGAGCAGGGGGTAACCAATTCAGGCAGGATTCAGAAAGGAGAGACTTCCATTTCAGTTTTTCAGTTTTATTCTCTGTAAATCTGTAACTCTTCTGTAATAGTAGCACATGGAATGGGTAGGATAGGCATTTTTGCAGATGGCATCAGAAAACAGCTGCTTTTCACATTGTTCCTTGGCAATCCCATGGTTAACTGTGTAGAATATCTACTAGAAGGCCACTCCAATTAGCACTCATTTATCTGGAATCCTTTCCCCGGAACTTTACATTGCTGTTGCAAGGCGTTTTGAAATTCAGATGGGAACTAAATGATTAACCAGAAAATTCACCTACCATCATCTGCTAGCTCTTCTCCCACACATTCTGTACTGTTCTGCAGATGCCAGAGGTGTAGGAATGAAGGCAAACCCCTTTCCTTGACTACATCCTGCCTCTTTCCATGATTCTCAGAAGTTTATGTGATTGAGTGGCCCTGGTCCTTGCCAAATAAAACTCCTAGTACAGCACCTCTGGTACAATTACTGGAACATTTTAGCATAACTTTGACCCTTTGTGCTCCATCATGTAGGACCAACGTGACAGGAATAATATAGCCCCAGCAGATGCACTACATTAAGCGGCTCTGTAATCAAGAACCCTTTCCCTTACAATGTTCTTTTCTGACCTTGCAAATCTTGTATTTTACAAACCAATAGTACTGCAGTGTAACTAGAGGAATGTTGCAGTTACAATAAAGTTCAGTAAAGATTTTCATCACATTGTGAAGCAAACATGACTTACCCTTAGAATGAGGAGAGGAGACCCTTTGATGCATTGCTCCTGTTTTCATTCCTCATCTGATCAGGGAGAGGTGGAATAAATCACTCTGCTTCTACCCAGACTAGAATAAATTTCTAAAGGGAGAGCTGTGTGAAGAACACTTATTAAAAATTGTTAACTGAAATGAACACAAGACAAAAATACAACAGCAGTATCTTGCCTTGTTAATGAGATGCTGCTATCTGGATTAGTCTGTATTTGCTGAGTTTCTAATTAGTTTTCATTTTATTAACATGCTAATGTTAATATGATGAATTACTTTCAGTTGTGCAGGCATAAAGCCAGTTTTTAGGAAACTGGACTTCCAGAAAACAAAAGTAGGGAATCAATGAATAAGTAATTTACAGAACTACTCAGCCTAACTCTACACCACAGAGTTTATAATCCCCTTTTTTTCAGTATGCCACTATAATTAACAATGTGCATATGACTGGCATTAGCAGTGATTTCCTCTGGAAGCAGAAACTTAGTTTTCCTTCTGGTAGAAGCAAATATTTTACCTGACTCTTTCAGCAAAGGTTTATTCTTAGAATACAAACATAAGAGAGAGTATCTGATACAGCACAGGATGAATGAAACAGAGAGACCCCATTTCTCCTGTCCCTTAAAAAATAAATAAACACCTACAAAAATACATACTTTGCGGGGAGTAAGTTCTGGTTCATTAGAATGTAAAGCACCTCATTTAGTCAACAGTAGTAATATTGCTTGGACTTAGGGAACATTCTTATTGATTCATGAATATTCCAAGGGGATAGATTAATCTTTTTTGAGCCATACAGCTCAGATGAAACTGCAGTTTAACATGCTAAAGTGCCAAATCCATCTTCTTCTTGTACGAAAGAACTTCCTATAATAAAGACTCTTTGCAATAGCAATAAGGCATCTCTGTAGGGGATGTTTATTACTAAGTGTTTGCATTTTGAGATAGATATTTTTCATGCATTACACAGCTATCTAGGGATACAAGTGTATGGCAATATACTTCCATTCAAATATATAAGTTAATTACTACATGGGATGTTGTGTCTATGCATTTATGCAAGTATAATAAGCAATGCATTTAATAAACTTCATAATCTTCACTATTTTTATGGTGCTTCACATCTTCTGTTAGTGTAAAAAACTGGGTGGATGGTCCACCATACACACTGGGGTAGATAGGCTGGTAGATCAATAGGTGGGTAGACAGAATTCAGTACACATAGAAAAACTGAGCTGTAGCCATCAGAACTTTTACAGAGAAATCTGTGCCTTGTAGAGAACATAAACACATAACTTTTCTGGATAGCCCAGAGCTCTGAGGACTAGAGAGCTTCACGGAGTTGCTCACAGCGCTCACCTAATCCTGTGTTCCAGCACAGAGCAGATCTGACCCTCCTAGTCCCCAGTGATCTAGCAATCTCAAGTGCCTCCTATGAAAATGTACCTTTATTCTGGTTCTGTACCCTCACTGCAGCTAGACACTAATAACAGCTGTGCTTTTGCAAACAGCCACTTTGTTCCATGGGTGTACAATCTCTGAGACTCCAGGTTTGCCAGCTGTAAAGCACTTGCACATAGCTTTCTATATGAACTTTTATGTAGCAATTTGAATAGCGAGCCTGAGCATGTCATGATCTCTCCAACCTGATACCATTTTATGCCCATACTTGGCCATAATGCTACTCAATCTTCATAATTTTACTAGTAAATATCCATGAAGGATATACACATAAATTGAACATTGCTCTGTGAAATAAATTGTGTATAAAGGCTTAAAATAAAATCATACAAATGTTTTGAGTTTCATATGTGGAAAACTATCTACCTACTTATCCAATTTGCATGCCTCAAGAATATGGCAGTTTCTTTCTTTCTTTCTTTCTTTCTTTCTTTCTTTCTTTCTTTCTT
>VYXD01002182.1:278021-296211 GCA_013397195.1 Hylia prasina
TTTTTTTTTTTGTCATTCTGTCACCCATCATCCATAAAGTAGCTTTAGTTAAGAATGATAAGAGGATTAGCCATTTCAGAGCTCAAATTCTAAGAATTCTCCTATGGAGATGCACTTCAGAAATTCACACTGCAAATGTACACAGAAATCTCACATAAGAAATATATTTTCATATCATATTTTTAAGCCTAAAAAGAGCTTCTAATAAGGTGCATGATCTTCTCCTGAATTTTTATGTTGAGGAGTCAAGGATATACTAACCCAGCACTGCTTATCTGACAAAGTAAGCCATATCACAGAATCTTATTTTGGACTGTTCACTAGATAGGATGGTGACATGAAGTTAAACAAAAGAGTAGCACATATTTGATGTTCTCAGTTCTGATCACTTTCACATTTCCTGTTTGTCCCTTTGAACTGTAATTAGAATTCACTTTAACTGCCTTTCACTTGTTCCTTATGTGAGAGAAGCTTGTTGGCTAGTTAACCTGTTCTATTAAAGCGCATGATTGCTTAAATAAAAGAAGCTGATAGCTCATTTAGCTTTACTTCTGTCTCTTGCTTTTACATATTTCAGTTTTTAAAAAAATCTGAAATTCATTTTTTAAGGTATTATTATTACCCAAGGTGGATTATACCATTTCAGATGTAGCTTCAACAAAATTAATCCAAACTGTGAAGTTCAAAAGTTTTAAATCATTGCCTTATAATCAAGAAGCTACAAGTATGCTAGGCACTGTCTTATTCTTTCAGGACAGATATTGCTTTTGAATAAGCAGATATTATATCTGGTACAATAGGTTTTGAGCTGGACTGTGTGTCTCTCTATGAACATGAATAACAAAGATATATCTCACAAGTTGCGCGCAAACTCCCAGCCTTCCACTATGCCCTTCACAGGTTCTTTCCATGATCTAGACTCCCCATTGTCAATCTCCCAAAGCAGAGATGTACATAGCTCTTCAAATATGTCCCCCTCAAAAGAAAAAAAGTCTGAAGTTATACTAACGTCCAATTTCTCAGTAACATCATACTCCTGCACACATTTTAGACAGCAAAATGCCTAAATTCTGTGACTGAAATTTTGCCCAGAGAAAATAAAATAGCAATGCATTAATGAATAACTCTTCCTTCAGTTACTAAATTTTCATTTGCAATCAAGGTTTTAAAGGAGTGACAATTAAACAATCAGTATTGAAAAATCTAAAGAATGAAAAAAAAAAAAATTAATCAAATGCTGTGATTCTGCATTCTGCAGATACCTTACCCTGACAAGTTTCTGTATTAGCGTGATATCGAGAAAGTTCCTGAGAAAATCAATCAGACTGCTGACTTGCTGCACTATGTAGTGAATTAACATATAGGTAACTATACTAACTTGTCTGAACTTCTCATTTTTATTGTTATGCCAAGTAAAAATTATGATGCCTGCAGGTGAGATCTAAGCATAAATTCTTTACCATAGAGACAACTCTCACTTATGCAACTGTCGTGTATACTTCTATGCATGCTAAGAAAAATGTCTTTTGCCTATATAAGGACAGACGGTGGTCTTTTCTTACAAAGGCAGGCAAGAGAAGCTCCCCTGGTCTATCAGTGGGCCACCACCCACTGCAGACTCATACACTGCGACTTTTAACCTAAAAAACACAAGGGGGATACAGGAATCAGAAAAATTTAGGACTTCACAGTTCCCAGAGTGTTTTTTTCCTCACTTTCAAGAGATAAAGCACACTGTCTTGTACAGATGCCTCCCAAAAATTGTCTAAATTGCCTCTTGATGCAGCACTGCACTGTGCTGGACCTAGCTCAGAGCTATGACTAAATGCAGTAATCTAGCTTTTACAGCTGCAGTATGACAGACAGGGAGGAAGGATGCCTTAATTAACCGTGTTTACTTCTGTACAAGATATGAAAACAAAAACTGAAATAATTTGAAAACAACAAGACTAGCTGCTTCTACCTGCCCTTTTTCAGTTAAAAGAGGTTTTCCATGGAATTTGAGATTTCCTTTTAAATAAGTGATTTATAATCTCAGCAATTCTTGTTTACTGTAAGCAAAACAGCAGATTAGTAATGTGTTAAATATGAGTTATTAAATTCCCATTAGACTAAATTACCATCCTCAGAGATATAGAAAACTACTCCAAATTAGTTTGTATCTTTCAATAACTGTATTTCATCTATTTGTAAAAACACTATTAATTTTAAGGTTTGTGCTACAGCAGCTTGCTTGGTCTTTAAAATAAAACCAAGACTGTTCGGTCAGATTATATGCCCTATCCTCTTTAGCAAACCTTTGTTGCAAATGTAAATAGGAAAATAAAATGCTCTTTTAAGAGTATTTTCCATGCAGAACAAGATGCAGTTAATTTTGAGGGTTCTTTGGCTGAAGTTTAGCATGAAATAATCTTTATACTTCACCTATATCTATTTAGGCATTACTGGTTAGGTGATAGTCTAGCACCCAACAGAAATATTTTTCTAATGATGTTCCCACTGTTTTTCAATTGCATCTTGCTTAGAAAGGAAGCACTTCTCCCAGATATTTTTCAAAGCCTATTTTTAAATCCTTAACACTGCAAAGAAAATATGCATGTTTTATTTCTTGCTGCCCATTCCAAGTATCAAGGAATGAGCTGAAAACCTTATCATAGTAAATATTGCCATTTTTCTTCAACTTGAGCCACCTTGACTTCCTTTTGCTGGGTTATGAAGCTACTTCCCTTGAAGTTCTTCATAGAAACACTAACCTCAGGGATGATGATGAGCTGTTTTCTTCTTTGAAGTGAGTGGTCTGAAATTTGGGCTATGGCTTCACAGAGCAATATTTCCATGGTAACTCTTGTCCAACAGTTAAAATAATACATACTAGAGATTAATGTTCTAAGGAACTATTAGAGCACACATATCTGTATCTGTATCCGTATATGTATATGCATATGTGTGCTGAAAATTATATGCAGTTATCAGGAGCACCCTATTTAAACTACTGAATAATATTTTTTTAATAGCAAAATGCATTTCTGAAAGAGTTATTGCTCTAAGTTGTTGGTGGCATCAATTGAAACCTATTTTTCCATTTACACCACACATTTTAAAATCCTTACATGCAATGTGTGATGTACTTTTTCTAGTACTTTGTATTTTTTAAAGAATTTATGTGCCTTTGTAACATCTAAAGGAAAATACATAAGTCAAAAATTTGTTTTTATTCATCAAAGTTAGCAAGATTATGTAAACCATGAAGGCCTTACAATTTTTTTTTCTTTTTATTCCTTAAAGAGTAGAGACCATACACTTGGTTAGTGATGTTTTATTCCTATTTCTCAACAAGTCCTGAAATGTACTTAAGATGTCCTGGTGGTTGAGAGCAAGACTAACAATAATATATAGGCCTCTGTACTTTGAATAATCACATAGAATGAAGTGCCAAATTGTCTAAATATCTAATTGCATTGTTTTGCTTGAGGAACCTAAATAATGCAGCAGTATTAATCTCTAAATGGTATTAGTTTTCTATAGATTATCACCATCATTTTGTAGAACACTAATTAAATTTGAAGGCCTTCTTAAGAAGGGCTTTGCTGAAGATAAATCATAAGCCAAAACAAGTGAAAAAAAGGCATTGAAAATCTGCCAGTTGCCTAATGTCCTTAGTCTCTGCACTCTACTTATAAATTATACTTTGCATTATACTTACAAATGTAATAATCCTCAGCATAAAGTTTGCTCCATTTTCATGGTTCTAAATGCATGTAAATGCCATAATTAATGTGTTCTTTGGGTTGCACTTGTTGATTTAAGAAACACTAACTTGCATGTTTTGCTTAATCAACATGTTTTTCCAGTTTTGGTAGTACAGGACACATATCTCAAATGCAATTTTTCTCTTAACTTTCCTTTTGGTTTTGGAAACAGAAAGCCAAACTGCCACCATCCTATCATGGCTCCATTTCCTACACTTAGAACACATAATTTTGTTTCTTCTTACACAGCTTTTAATGGACATAGCTTTTAATGGGCACAGAATACTTCTTCAACATTGTCTATTTCCAAGCCCTGTGTCATGGGAAGGGACATGTTCTACTCTATAGATTGCTTAAAACTCCATCCAGGCTGATCTTCACTACTTCCAGGGACGGGGCATCTACAGCTCCTCTGGGAAATCTGTTCTAGCACCTCACCACCCTCACAGTAGAGAATTTCTCCCCACTATCTAATCTTAATGCACCCTCTTTCAACTTAAAGCCATTCTCCATTACTACATGTCCTTGTAAAATGTCTTTCTATGGTCTTTCTGTAGGTCCCTTCATATCCTGGAAGGCTGCTATAAGGCCCCCTGGAGTTTTCTCCAGCTGAACAACCCAAACAGTTTCAGACTGGCTTCATCAGAGGTCCTCCTGCTCTCTGATCTTTATGACTGTCCTCTGGACTCACTAGTTAAGAAACCTATTTTACTTCTGAGTCTAGTCTAATGCATTTCAAAAGACAAACATTTTTAGATATAACCACCATAGTCTCTATAAAATCATTCCTATTTCCTATCTCTCCTGGCTACATTTGGTTCTTGCTATTTGTCTATTTTCTGCAATAGACAAGAACTCCATCTTTCATTTTATTGCTGTATGGATGGCAGACTGATGGGGAGTCAGATTTCCTCACAGCAATGATGCTTCAGTGCTATCAGTGATCTTTCCAGGATAAAATATTTCAATCGTAAGATCACCCTATGTTTTCCTTTCTTTTTCTAACGAATTGCTACTATTTCTAAAATTTTTAGCTTTCCAAATATCTTAGATCAGTTTGCATATGGTATAAGAACTAGAATACATGGCATTCCATATTGAAAAATAGGGTGCTATTGAACTATAGCACTTTTTAATCGCTGTATAATCTGCTTAGCTACCATGTATGAATGAGATAAATTGAGGGTTGAACTTCTTTCCAGCCTGCAAAACCATAACAATTTGTCTCTTGCAGACATACAAGCACTAAAAATGAAAAATGAGCAGATACACGAATCTCGATTCTCGACTTGTATAGTACATGCCTATTGCTGCCTGGAGGAATTTGCATCCCAGTGGAGAACAGAGTGGGAAAGTTTCTATGAAGAAACCCTTCCTTTATTCTCAGTGTCACCATTCCACATTTCACACAGTACTTTATGAAAATACAACAAGAAGCAGTCCATGAATTAAAGGAGGTACTAAATTGTAGTTTCTGGAAACACTGCTTTACGATCTTTTTTTTAACACAACAAAAATGAGCAAAGGACACCCATATGTATCCTATAGACCCAAATCTGAAGTACAAATTAGTGGTGTTTTAATTGTTTTTAGCACCGCCAGTCACAATCAAAAAGTAACAAACATTATTTTATATATTAATATAAAAATTTAGATTTAATTTTTTATATAGTGTGAAATAAGTAAGATTTAAACATTCATGTCTAAATGTCTTTCTTAAAAATCCATGTTTGATTTTGCTTGGAATATGTATCTTTCACATTGCAGCAGCCTTTGTGAAACTGTAGATGAGCCTAATTTTCTCTTTAGCCACTGTGTATGCAACAAATTATAAGCAAGCCACCACAAAACAGTGCAGTAGACAAGAAGAATTAGGTTGTGATGTGCAAAGACATTAGAAGCAAAGGTTGATAGATACTATAGAAAAGGTATTAAGAACTAAATCAGCTGGAGCACTGGCTTTCTGGAAAGTCACTGAGATACCAAACACCACTAGCCTTGTGGGAGAGTACTTGTCCTGGTTTCAGCCATGGACAGTTCCATTTTCTGCAGTAGCCATAATGGGGAGGAGCTTGGGGAAATGTGGGCACGGCCAAGACCCTGATGTTATTCAAGGGCACCTTATGTCCTTGTCGAGGGTGAGGGAAAGGGACTCTCTCCCTCACTTTTGGGCTAGGAGGCATGTCCTCTTCCAGCTGGGAAAATGTGCCAGTAGTCAGGTTGGTTCAGGCTCTGCAATGAGCATTTTTTGCATATGAATCATTCTCTCTTTTTGTACACCTTTTTTATAATATTGTTGCTGTTACTGTTAATTTTCTTATCCCATCATTGTTTCCAGTAAATTGTTCTTAACATGCGATTTTTAAATTTTGTGCCTTCAGTTCCCAACTCTATCCACAGAGCAAGAAGTAGGAGGGCAAGGCAGGGGGGAGCAAATGAGTGGTATCTGGTTTTGGGAGAGTCTTTTGGGAAGGGGGCACTAAATTGGGTAGTACCATTCCTAAACCATGACAGGGCACTACCTACACACAGATACAGATTTCATTCTTGTGTTTGGGTATCTGAAATTTACTTACAGAAATGACAGTGTGAGAGTATTTATGTTCCCTCCATGATACTAAGATATTTGAAGCTATTATATCTGCTCAGGTGCTTGACTTCTGTGCTTTGACTCTGTTTAACATATCATCATGCTGAAAATTGCATTAGATATTTATTTATCTGCTTGTTTAGGTACCTAAATACCTTTTGAAAATATGACCTCATGAACTGCACAATTATTAGGCTTTGACTGTCTGCTACTACTATTCCCAAATCATGTGAAAGAGAGGATAGATTACTACAAATCCTAGGAAGTCCTATGGGAACATTAAATGCCTTAAGTCAGGTTATTAAATGCATGTACAGTAACTGCTCGCTGCTCCTGGGTTTCATTTGGGAAAATCTTTCGTCATTATCTTTATCACTCAGCAGCTGGAACCTCACAGCCTTGAAAACATCCTCACATTTTGAAAAAAACAGTCATCCATGTTGTACCTTACTGAATACTGTCATTGTACAAGTTTAATCAGGTTTTATACACATCTGGCCTCTGCAATACAGCCTGTCTGAGGAGAGTATGCATTCTGTCACTTCCTATTGATAAGGAGATAAATAGAAACAGGACAAATCCACTGGATATTCATGCTCAAGCATTAGGCTGAAGAAAAAATAAATCCCTGCAGCATTTAATTTCCATATTTTTCTCTATTGATAATACAATCTCAACCAGAAATCTCATAAGCAAATATTGCTGTTTTCAGTTAGATTATTATTGGACATGTTCCCTGGAAAAAAATCACCTCTTTGAGGGTATTCTCCTATTTCAACAATTGAAATTTCAACTTCAATTAAACAAATGTGACTAATTTTTGATACTCGACAGCTTCACATCTGAGCATAAATCAGGCTAGAAGAGACCCAGGTCCCTAGTCCAGCCTCTTTTCCAGAGAAAAAGCATTTCTGGGCTCAGACCAAGATGCTCAACACTTCACCCAGCTGGGGCATGAAACTCCCAAAAGTCAGAGGCAGTCCAACCTCCTGGAGCTTCTGGCAAAAATCTGCTCCTTATCTCCAGCCTGAGCTGGACTCCCCCTTGTGTCACTGCCTGTCACCTTCTTTGCATGGGGTGCTGTGGAGAGACCAGTTGCATCTCCTCCACCTCCTTCCAGTGGTACTTGTGATGCCACTGGGCACCCCCAAAACTGTCCCTTTTCCCAAGAGAAAGGCCTTTCACTGCAGTCTCTCCTTGAATGGCTCAGGCTTCTGCCCCACCTTGGTGGCTTCTGCTGATTTAATTCTTGTTTATCTGTATTTTTCTTGCATAAGAAGCACAAAAATGAAGACTGTATCTACATGTGATACAACAAGCACTGAATAAGGGGTGATTCCTCTGGGCTGTATCCCAGCTCACACCATCTCAGGTGCTGCTATCCTTGTTGGCTGTTGAACAGCTGGCTCCTGCTCAGCTTGCTACCCAGAAAGATGCTGGGCTGTCTCCACAAATCTGGAGATCTCATCCCAATAGGGCTGCTGCTGCAGGACTTTAGTTTTAGAGCTGGCCTCTGAGCTGATTTTCACTTGCAGCATCTTCCTTCCATCTATTCAGGTCAACAGAAGGCAGCTTGACACATTCAAGTCTGTCAAATGTTTCCCTCTTGCTGTCACGAGCAAACCTAATGAGTGTGATCTGCATTCTCTCTTCCAGGTTACTGAGAGAGATGCTCAACTGAACAAGTCCCAGGGTAGACCTTGCATTACACCTTGCGCTGACATCCTCCAGGCAGAGTACAGCCCAGTTAACTGTGTCCCTGAGAGCCCTAACACCCAATTGAGTGTTTACTCGTCGTCGTCGCATCCAGATTCTGATCTCCTAGCTTGTATCTAACTTGCTGCTGTCAAGGCAAATGACATCTATGTCTACAGACCCAGTCATTGTATCACCAGAGACAGGGAGGTTAAAAATCCATATTGAATCTGTCTTGTCCTTTTTAAGTCCAAAAATGTGGTTCCAAAAGTGAAGTCAACCCATGTCTATGTTTTTTTTCCATTTGTTCTCCTTGAACTTCATACAAAATGCATATAATATATGAGTTTGTAAAATCATTGGAGATCCTACCCCTGTCTCCTTGACTTACATGAGGTGACAGAAAATGGCCTTGCCAAAGATACCGCCTCAGCTGTCTTGGTGTGAGACAATTTAAAGGGGTGCGCACTCTAAAAAGAGTTACCTCCCCTTCTAACCAGTTTAACTGGTTTAACCCCAAGTTTAAACAAATCCTTTCCACCAATAAAGAGAAAAGGATACAGCTATATATGATTTTTTAAAAATGACAGTTAAACAGCAACAGCAACAACAAAAAAACAGCAACAGGCAAAAAATAACAGTAGTAATCACTACTTTCAAGGTTGCTGAAATCTCAGGACCACAGAGAAACTCAGAATGGCAGAGTAACATCTCCCAAAGATGGCGCCTTCCACAGACAACTGCATGCAGGGAGTCGAAAGGGAAAATGTGGACAAACCCCTATCAGTTCGGCCTTCCTCCTAGAACATAAAAACAGGAAGATGGCATCTTACAAAACATTTCTAGTGGCGTATGGGAATTGCCAGCCTATGTGGGGTTAGAGCTGCCACTCACTGCTGCCTCCTGCCATCTGCTGGACTCCTCTGGTGTGGGTGCTGCTGCCTTGAGTCCCTGCTCCAACGTGAGGGGAAAAAATGGACTCTCAAGCCCTGATATTTGGTGGCCTGACCCCAGACTTGCACCAGCTCTGCACCATCAACTGGTTTTGCAAAATTCATTCTGCAATAATTTTTGATGCATCTTCTCAATTCGTGCAGTTACCAGTGGAGCCAAGAGGGAAAAGAGAGCTCTGCATGTGCAGCCTGACTTTAAAAAGACCAGTACTTGCTTGCCCCTGTAATTCATTTCTGGGTACAGGGTCTAAAAGAGACAGTAACAATATTTGGGTGCAGATGGGTATGGAATACAATAATATTTTGGGTTACAGGTTATCAGACAGAGATAAAACAGATCTGTGAAATTCTCTCAAGTAATTCCCAAATCAGCCTCATCCTCTGTTAGCCATTTCACTCTTTGAACACTTCTAATTGAGCATGGAGGTTTGAGAGACCCTGCTGGTGAAGTCTAAGCAAGGGAAGGAAAGAAAGCACAGAACACCTCAGCCTCAGCTCTGTCTTCTGTCAGTAAATTACCTCTCCCATTCAGCACATCCTTGTTCAGGCCTTTTCTGCAACTGTAGAATTTATTATTGGCCTTGATGTTACTGTGACATTTCCCAACCTAGCTGGACTTTAGTCTTCCTAGCACCAAACCTTCATACCTGCATTGTGTTTCAAAACTCCTCCTCTCTAGACTTTCCCTTCTTCCAGCTCCTCTATGCTGTCTTTTTGGCTTGGAGCTTTGTCCTAAGTTCCCTGCTTAGCCAACCTAGCTTCCAGTATGTCAGCTTGTCTCTCTAGGTACCATGGTGTACTGTTCTGACATTTAGGCCTGCCAGCTTTCCTAAGTAACTTTGCTTTTCAGTGGTATCTACCTTGGATGTCCAATTACCAAATCTGCCAAAATGGACTTTGGTAATGAGCCAAAAGAGACAAATTTACTTATTTGAAGCCCTGTACTTTCTTACTCTTTCTTCCTTTGGTTCCAGATCTTGCACTCTCTAGTAATACAACCATTACAGGTAAAATACCATTGATTGTCACATGTCCAGCCTTTTCCTCCCTGTGAGAGGACAGTAGGTCCAACTGTTCCCCTGGTGGATTAATTCAGTGGTTTTTCACATTATGCCCAGTACCCTTCAGAAATCTTGACTGCTTGTATCCTGTTATTTGCCCTTTGACCAGATGTCAGGGAGCATAAAGCCTATGTGAGAATGACTCTTTGTGACACAGTTCAGGAAGGTGTTGCTTACATTGCCACCCTGATGAATGGTTGGTAATACACTCCTGCCACAGTGGAGTGTGGCAGACCTTTTATCGAACTTTGAATCCTAAACTCTCAGTGAGCCTGCTGTCTGTCCCATAGATGAGCTGCACACATCTCAGCTGTCACTTTAGATCAAAGGCAGTCTTCACCTCCTGTCTTTCCAGAGGAGCTCACATCTACCCATTGCTCACTCTGACTGTGGAAGCTAAGCCATCATGTTGGCCATGACAACTTTGCCAGTGTTTTCTGGTCGCACATACATTTCTAGAACATCCAGTTTTGTTTCCCAGGCTGGGAGCGTTATGTAGATGCACTTAGGTGTCCTGGTTTTCTGCCCTGTTTCATCAGTCCTGAGGCCTTCCTTTGCTCCCACCATCTTGTGCTCTTCACCCTCCAACCCCTCTGCTCGTTTGCATTTGATTTTGAATCATAAGCTCCCTCCCTTGTCGCACCAGTCTCACCTCCCTTTCCTTCCCACATTGACCAGTCTTTAGGTAAGAATGCTCTTTCCCATTTTAGCAGGTAGATTCTGTCTTCTCTCAGAAAGGGGTCCCAAAGTCCCCTTCCTTTGAAAGGGTCCCAAAGTCATGTCCTGGGGCACAGCCTCATTGTTGCTTAGTATGGAACTGTTGCATCCAGAGGTCAACAAAATCCAGTGAGTTGACAACTTCATGGTAGAAGTACTAAGGGAGCTGACTAGGAAAGATGTCCTTCTTGATTTGTTGCTTATTAACAGAGAGGGTTGCACGAGTGGCATAGAGGTTGGTGGCTATCTTAGCCACAGTGACCATGAGGCAATCAAGTGTAAAAACTCTGTTAACAGGAGCCAAACTGACAGAAAACCCTCAGCTCTGGACATGAGTAGAGCAGAATTCAGGCTGCTGAAGGAACCAATGGGTAAGATTCCCTGGGAAAATGCTTTTGGATGCTAGTGTCCATCAGTGCCAGTCACTATTTAAACTCCACTTCCAAAAGTCACAGTATCAGGAATTCCAAAACATTTAAGTAGACAAGGCTGAAGGCTGGCTTGGCTGAGCAGGGATCTCTTTTTGAAGACAAGGATAAAAAGGTGTATGCCCAGTAGAAGCAAAGTCAGGTGAATGTGACAAGAATACAGGGATGCTGCTCGCCACTGTAGGGAGAAAATTCATGTGAACAAACCTCATCTGGGTTTGAAGATGGCCAGAACTGTGGGGGATAACACAGAGATGGGGTTTAAATATATTAACAGCAAAAGGCATTGCAGAAGTTATATCAGCCCATTACAGGATGAGGATTATCACCTAACAAATGGGGAAGGGATCACAGCACCAGCCTGGAAGAGCTCAAGGAGTTTTTGTATAATGATCTCAAGTACACAGTGTTATTCTTGGAATTGTCTTGTGCAGAGCCAGGAACTGAACTTTGATCTTTGTGGGTCCCTTCCAGTGCAGAATATTCTATGATTCTGTAGCTCTGCTTGTGGCACCAGGCTATGCCAATGCCTGCATCCCCACCTGGCACCAGCCAAAAGACATCTAGTTCCTCCCTTGGCAAGAGCTGGCTGCAAACTAAATCTGAAATGCACTTTTATTGAGAGGTACACTTGTCAGAGATGAAGTGCTAGAACTTGTCGAGAGCAAAACTGTTTCAGTGACCCTTTCCAGGTAGCATAAAGACCCTAGAGAAATTTTTAGACTATCTCAGAAGCAAAGCCCAAGCCAGAGACTGGTGCAGAAAATCTCCCTTCTGCTTGCTGAGCTCTTTGGATGTTGCATTTAAGTAAGGTTGAACCACCACTAATGTAACCATATTTTCCCTAAATTCTGAGGCTTAAAGTACATGACAGCTGAGAAGAAAAATCAGAACATTCAGAGTATCTGTTACTACTATGTGAAAATTAAAAATTAGATGCAATTCCATTGTGTGTCGCTTAGTTGAGTCAGCTGCACATTACTGTACAGTCATGTGGAACAGAAACATTTGATTTCTTCCTTTTTGAGTAGCAGAAGCAAAAATAGGCAGAAATGTGAGATGTCATCTCTTCCTGTTTCAAGCACGGCAACTTTTGAAGCAGAACACACAGAATGAAGAAGCTGTGATTTTTTTTTCCTGTCCACCATGTTCTCAAGAGTAGACAGGCAGGTATAGGAAAGAAAATTTTGGGTCACATATGAATTTAAAGAGAGATTTAGATGAATTAGGTTTTGTTTGAGACAAGTGCTAGAGAATTTGAATGGAGAAAACTTGCATGGAGAACAGCAAAGCTCCCAGAGAGCAACCATAAGACTAATCAGAGCATTAAGAGAATCCAAGTTGGAGAGAATTTTTTTTGTTCTCTTTGCATTTAGATAGAATAAGGCCAGAACTCATCAAGGTAATGTGATTTTGACTAAGGTTAGGAAAGCTTTCCATCCACAGAGAGTATCTTCCCCGCTTTTGCTTCTCCTTCCTTGGTGGAAAATTAATGCAATTGAACACAGCACAGACAAAGTGTGTGGATCCTTTCTTTTTTTTCATCCTGAAATCTAACTTGGTACACTGTGTAGAGAGGCTGCTTTCCAGTGAGAATATACAACTGAGCTTCCCTTGCTATATTATGGTTGGTTATATTCTCTATGTACGTTTGAGAAAGGTGCCCAAAGGCAGTCTTAAAGCACTTCTGGCCATGGGGTAGGAAACCTTAATGTTTCATGAATGGAATGATAAAACATTGTCTTTATATTTCTGAAATTAAATTCACTTGAAAAGCCTTGTAGTGCTGGTATCATCTGGAATAATTACAATGATGACTTCCCTATTCAATTAACCTCTTTTAAAGCATTGTACTTGTGATTGTGGGTCATCTCAAAAGGGACGAAATTGTCACACACACAGCAGAGTGAAAACATGAAGTCACAGTGGCACAAGTTGCAGATTCAATCAGAAAATCACTGCTAAAAATACTTCAAACTCCTTGTGCCAGGAAAGAAAGTCTCCATTAGCATAATTATGAATTTTGTTTCAAAAGCTGAAACTTGCAGAAGAATCAAGATGGATATAAGATGGGGAATAGTGATGTTTCAGAGTTTTGTGAAATTTAAAAAGAAACATCAGGTAGCTGATTTTCAGTAGCTCTGCTGACTTATTCACACAAATATGCACAATTATTTGTGAACAAAATGAGGTGCTGGCTACAAAGGTTAAAATTCAGCATCTGGTCTTGCTTAACAGTTTTCATTGGCATGGTCCTGTCTGGAACCTTCATACATTAACTTTGAAAAATATTTAACATTAGTCATACTTATCTAGATTTTTTTAAAAAAATGCCACATGGAATTATGGTTAAAAATTCATTGATACATTAAATAGTTCTTATGATCGTCAATATCTGAAAAGCTTTTTAGGTTTAGTAAAGAACTTTTTATTTTTGTGAGGACTGTCCTGATATCACTCTAGAGTCAGTAACCATGAATTAAAAAGGTCATCAGTAAAACCTGACTACAAAATTCTGACTACAAAAACGTTGCTGGTTTGTATTTTAGGTAACTTTACTTCTAAGGCTCTACAAGGTTATATAATTACTTAATAAGTATGTTAGTTATTTGCTATGGACGTGCTATTACTGGGTGCTCTAAATTACTGGGTGTTTATATAAGGACTAATTTTAATGTTATCCAGAAAGTCACTTCTTTGCAACTCTGGTCAGTCCAGGTGCCTAGCTTCAGTAAGAAAAATCATTTAGGCTCTGTGTTTCATTATTTTTGTTATATAAATTAATCATATTTGGGAAAAGGACAAGTTTCTTCAGATTCAGGTTCATGAGTTATCTTATTCTAATCCTTGTCCAGTGTTGTTTTCTACATAAGTTGTGATCTTATCTTGGCTCAAACATAAGGAAATCAGAGGGTATTTTGTTCCACTCAAATTCTGGTGGGTGTAAATTGTAATTTCTCTTGACAGTTCCTTAAGTCAAGTGCCTCTGTGCTCACTAGGAAAATCCTCCATGCAGTGTGAATTAGGGAGAGTTTGGGTGATATGAGTCAGCCAAGGAGCCCTCCAGTTGCCCAAGGCAGCACTGGTGGAAGAGAAAGGTTAAAGGGCAAAGAGAGAGTTGTCCACTAAGGAAGTGCTCTACTGAGACCTCCTTGCAAATGGACAGTACTGCTGACACAGGACCTTACTGGCACCCCCCTGATAAAGGCAGAGAAATTATTTTAAAAACTCTTATGTAAAGACTAATCACGGGAATCAATTTTGTCCTTCCTAAGGCTGTTTTTTGAGGATTTTCAGCCTTTTACAGAAAGTGTGTTGTTTTTGACCCATGTGTTGGGAAAAACTGAATCCTCTTGTCTCTCAGTTACTGACTTACAGGCACTCTGAGAACAAAAAAATCCAGCCCCACATTTGCATTTGTTATCTCTGTCTGTTCTTAGTAGACTTAAAATATGACAGTAGAGAAGAAGCAGTAGCATCAGGACATCATGAGAAGGATTATTGAAATATTGTCAAGATATTAACATTTCACAAACCTTTCAACTCCTAATCAGACTCCACTTTCCAGCTTTCCTGCTTAATAAAAGCGAGGTTTGAACACTAATCCATTGATAATGAAAACCGGATGCCCATTTAATCCTTTACTGCCTCTACTTGTTCTCCCTCCCTCCTGTCAGAATCTATGCAAGCACTACTTCACCAACCTTGTTTAGAGAATTGCAAAACATATGTAGGGCAAAACTCTCCTTTTAAATCTGGACTTCAAATGACATCTCAATTGTTTCTGTATGTTGCCTTCCATAGTGTGTTATTTTGTGGGGGTNTGAAGGTAAAGCAATATTTGTGGCTGTGAAATATTATTATTTACATCTCACTGAAGTTCCCCCCTAGAATGCTATGGTTGGATCATGTGCCTTTAAATATGCAGGCGAAACAGAATTGAATTGAAAATTCTGTTGACAGGTAAATGTGAATCATCTCTTTTCATTCAAAGGAAAATAATCAGGCTCTTTTCAAATAATATAAAATGTAAAATGATTGCCTTTTGGGGAGGAGGCAGGCTTATCAGCATCTCTTCTATAGAAAATGATTTCCATTTTGTAGCTGAAGGAACATATGCTGCAGCTTATCTTGTCACTTGACTGCAGTTTTTGATATTTATTAACAGTTGATTTCCTGTAGATGTTGTTTTTTCCTGTTTCTCTTCTCTCATCTCACCAATCAATTATTCCTGAAAATTACATCTGCCCTTCTTTTTTATTCTCATTTCCGTAAAAATATTATTTTATTACTGATTTCAAGAAGCATTTGTAATGAGTATTACAGCCCTGGTTTTATACATGATTTATAACAGTCTGTATCTGAGGCTCCACTTCCTCCTTTACCCAACTTTCCCCTGGTCATCTTTTTCAAAATCCATCAGCCTGGGATTGTGTAGTCATTGCAGTAAATTATAGAAATTATGAATTATGTCTTCAAGGGAAAACTTAGTATTCATTAGAGATTTACATGGAGTAAAAGCAACACTGACTAAAAATAGAGAGTTGTATACAGCATCTTCAAGAAGACTGCTACAAAACTAGATGCCTGCTGCACATTAGCTTGAGCTAGAAGCATAGCTAGGAGCACTAATGTTCTGCATCTATGACTGGCAAAATCAAGAGTCTTGTAAGCTCTTCCTCCTCTTGCAGTTAGGCTTTCAAAGGTTATTAAAAAAAACGTTCCCCCCTTCCTGCTTCAGATGTATCAGCTTGCAATTTTCATAGTCTCATATCTTTCTGTTCTCTGTTTTCGCCTTTAATGTGTGTTGGGTCTGCACTGTTCTCTTTTAATGTGACTCATCTTGGAGGAATAGGAAAGAGTGTCTTACAATTTGCTCCCCTTTTTAGGATAATAAGACATGTTAGAAAAGGTATCTTCTTTGATCGCAAATTGATAAAGCATAGTAAAGCCTTGGCCTGCTACTTAAAATGCCATTCTCCACACAAAAAGCACAAGAAGCATCATAAAAAATGTTGTTCCTGAAGGCAGTACTAAATTTCAGATCATTTGCTTTCATGAGAACTGATTACATTAAATATTCCTGCTTTTCTGTGTTGCCATTTTGCTTACCTCTTCAACCTGATATTTTAAACATTCTAATGTATAGTTGCCCAAGATTGTTCTTGTCAAAACACTGCTTGTACTAGTTTATCTGTGAAACAAGTCTGTGAGAAAGGTGAGTGGCCTGCAGAAGAAAAATATTTGTTCTTGTAAGTTTGTCAAAAGTCATTAGAAACATCTAAATTATACATATTGTGTCACAAATTAATGTGACAACAGGTAGAAAAAAAGGTTTCATGGCTGCTATTTGTGTAGGAAAAGGAAAAAAGTATAAAAAATCTTCTATTGGTTACAAAAAAAGGAGAGAATAGACATATCTATTTCAAAAACTAAAACCAAATCTTGTATATTTGTGAATTTTCTCGAGTCCTGGAAACAGAAATATTTCAGCTGAGCTACGATGGAAAAGCCCCTGATGGTAAATGTTCACAGAACAGCTGGAGAAGTATGAGGGCCCCATTCCTTCACCGCTGTCAGTAACACAAGGGTGATGCAGACAGAAGCACAGTCAGGTTTCCAGTCTTTTAACCTTCCTCGTTGCAAGCACCACACAAAACAGACCCACTCATATGAATGTCTTAATACATGTAGGAAACTACTGATGAAACCCTGATGTCCCTGTTAAAGAAACACACATCTACTTGTACCTTACAAATTGTTAAGTAATAATTTGCACTAGACAGGTGAAGAACTAGAGGGAAGGAAGCAGGTAAATGGTGGAGTAGGCTGAATGGCAGAATTATTAGTACAAAACTAAGATGAAGTCTCACGTTTGTTAGTAATACTTTCAAATGCTTAAGTTTAATAGAGGATACAAAGAAAACACCCAGAACCCAGCAATATCTGGAGCACACAGTGCTAACTGCTCACTAATTAGAATACTAACCAGGCTGAAATGAACAGTGTAGGGAATCATAGAAATTAAGCAAGCATTAATTCAGTTCCCTGGTCTTATGAACTGCAAAAATTCACAGTTCTTTAATTATTATTTTGGTCTTAAAATATGTATCATAAATATTTAGTAGTTTATAAATGCTTTCTTTAATTATTTGCTAATCTATTATTGCAACAGATTCTATATTGACTTACTATAATCTGAATTTCCAAAACAGCTACTGCAAGGGCTTTCAAAAACAAATTAGTAGTTGTGAAAATCCTTTTGCCCTAAGATATTTTAAAGAGGATCTATATGAAGGTTAAGGTAGTCTGTACAATTCTTATCCAAACAGTTGCTGAATTTTTACAAAACCATGGAAGTTTCTAAAATTATTATCCATTTATTACTATCAGCTCTCTCATATTTTTGTGTTTATAAACTGATTTCTGTCTTTACCGTATTTATTTTCAAGTATGCTTAGAAAACCAGTGAACCTGATACCACTCCATCATGTATTTAAACAAACTAGAGCGCTAGGTAAACGAAAACTGACTAAAGTCATCAGAAAATAATGTAAAAGTAGAGTGCAAACTCTGATGTTGTAGTGTTTGAAACCCAGCTGGAAAACTAAACCCTGCTCAAGCTGTTGCTTTTACCCCATCCATTTGATAATGGAGGAACACTAGGAAAGATTCTAAGTTGGAATCACAAAGTACTGGAAATCACAATACCCACAGCAGTATTATTAAGGGAAAAAAAAAATTAAAAAAAAAAAATACAAGACAGGTTATTTTACCCATAAAATGGTGTTCATCACCAAGTCTTGTCCCCACCCACTTGAATACAAAAAAATCCCCAAAACAATGAAGAACTGGAACAGAAACCAAACCCCTCAGAGCTTAGATCATCTCTGCTGTGCTGCCCGCTCTTTGGACCACTGTGCTCCCCTATGTTCAGCAGTGTTGGTGCAACTTCTCCTGCTCCAGCTGGGTTTTTTGGGCTCCACTGCCACTCTCC
>VYXD01002182.1:296216-313141 GCA_013397195.1 Hylia prasina
CAAGCAGCAGTCAGGAGTCTTGCAGTGGAGCTCCCCAGAACAGCATGGCAGTGCTTGGGGCTCTCCAGGGCCAGCACAGGACATTCTCCTGCTGCAGCTCTCCCAGTGCACTGCTGAGTGGCCCAGTTCTGACCTCAGTACCTCATATTTTCCAGGGCAAGATAGGCAAACTTTCATTTCCAGCCAAAACCATACCCCAAGCAGTGATGTGGATGGTATGAAATTAAACAGCACTAGAAACTCTACCCCACGTTTTCTCTGTACCCAGGACAGACACAAAAAAACTAAAATCCCCACCTGTTTTATACGAGTTCTTATTGTAAACTCTCAAATGCCTAACTTTTCTTACAATCAATTCACATATTTTAATTTTAATGTTTTCTGGACTTTTTGTTGGTTTAGGGATTAAAAGAATAGCACCACTTTTGTTCCATGAAAATATTAGAGATGTAGTAATAAAGCAAATGGTCTTCACTTGCACTAGCTGTAAAACAGAATGGGGAAAAGAAAAAATATTTGAAATATATGGGATAAAAAGACTAATATGGCAATTTTTTCACATAGCAAGACGAGTAATTTATTTTATGAGCACTTTCTCTGTGAAGCAGGGCAGTTACTAGTTTCAACATATTGTAACTAAAATAGATTCAGTGAGGAATTAAGCATTAAAATATTTTTGTCGGCTATAAGTGATAGGAACTGTCAAATTAAGTTTTCTTAGATTTTCATTTACTCTTCATCATATGACTCCCTCAAAAAGTAACACATTTGTGGTTTATATTTCTAGTATATACAGAATTTAATGTTTCCTGGGCTTTTTCTCACTGTCTGCATGTAATTACTGTACATAATATGAAGAACAAATGAGCTTTTTTTTTTGGCTGGTTATGCTCTGGGCACATCTTTATGTTCTCTAGAATTTCAGTTTTCTGAAACAACAACTTGTTGTGTTGACTCTTGACAGAAAATGGGGATCTTCAATAATCTATCCCAGAAACTCTCTTGCTCAGAATTTACTGTTTCACGTCAATATCCATATGTGTCCTGAGCCATTTATTGGCATGTGACTACTTGGCGATGAACATTTCTATGAACGTATCTTCACATCTCTGGTTTTAAGGATTCATGCTCCATTTTGTGAGATCATCAAAAATAGGTTTGTGCAAAAAAAATTCCATAAACAAACATCTATCAGGTGTATGCACTGTTTTTTTCAGTATAAGGGGACCATAGAGAGCCAGTCAAGAAAAGCACTACAAGAAGTGAGTCTAATGTCCCTTAACAGAGACCTGTGTCAAACCCATTTCTTGACAGAGCCCTTATACCATTTTCTCCTGTGTGATCAGGACATTGTCAGCTGCTTCACAGGAGAAGAGTGAGAATAAAGATATATATAGGAAGACATTGTAGATACAATAGCTAGAGAAAGTTTTTGACTCTGTATATATGTTCCTAGTGCGTTCTTTTGCCTGTGGGGTGGCCTTTTAAATTTTGCATTCTTGTCATTATCTTTCCATGGGTTGTCTTGTACATGCTCCATTCCACTCTGTCTCAAATTGTTGAATGCCAGAAATTTTATTCCTTTAAATGTTCTTCATTCTTCATACAGAAAATAAAAGAACTTATTTTCTTTTCTCTTATCTAAGTATGTATTTCCCTACTGAAAATAAGAAGTTAAAAGTAGAGACAAAACAGACAAGAACAGATATCTTCTGGATTAGGAAAAATGGAAAGCAACGAGATCTAAAGAGTTCAATCTTTTAAGAGAAGCAGCAGATGCTTATAAGCACCAAGGTTGGTTGAATTTAGTTCCTGGATTTATGATATTTATTAGTCCTGGGCAGTAGTCTCAACTATAACTATTTTTTTTTATGCTTTTAGAACAACACTGACTCTTGGTAATGAGTGAAAAAAACAAGGAAATATATCACCAAATAGATTAAAAATATTTGCAAGTGTTTTGAATCCTGTTAACCAACAGTAAGGGAATTACATAATGCATTGGCTGCATCTTGGTACTCTGACCAGAATAACAGATTCTTATATGGTCCTGGCTGAACACTTTGTCCCTCCCATCTCTACATAAGCAAGGTATTTTCCAGGCTGATGGACCTGTGTCATACAGCTTGTGCTATTACATATTCTTCATGCTCTGTGGGTGTAGACTTTGTTTCTTCAGGTTTTCTAGCAAGCCGAAGATATATATATTCTGCAGAGTTCAGTTTCCTAAGGTTGGCACCTAATGTTGTTTCCAGTGCACTAAAATATGTGAGCATTCATGCATGGCTGGTAGATATGATATAATGAGTACAGGGAACCATCCCTCTTTTGAGTTGGAGGGTAAGTAAAACAGTCAAACAGACATCTATGTTTAAGCAAATAACTCCTGTCCATCTGTTTTTTGGTCTCATAAAAACTCTGATTGCCTGATGTGATCCATGGGACTCCTGGTTGCTGTACTGCTTTGGATATTCTCTATTTGTAGCCGCCTTCTACCACGAGACGGTGAAAATAGGCAGATAGAAAGATGTCATAATTCTGAAAGTGATTAAGTCATTTTCAGCACTACATTAGATCATCTATTTTCATTGCTTCTTTTTCCTTAGAAACAGGAAAAAAAAATGCCTTTATGCATTCTCATTACTCTGTGGGGGAAGGGAAAAAAGAGACACATAAACCAAAAAGGCAGCAAAACCTTTCTCTCGATCTTCACCTTTAAGATTCATGGTAAAAGTGGTGTCCAATAATGTTGCCTTCATTAAATATAGCCTTGGAATTTTTCCTCCTGCAGTTTACTAAACCTTACTATTAACTGTTAGCAATTATGGTGATTTAAATATAAAATTGGATAATTTGCCTGCACTGAGTTACAATTTAGTTGCTGCTTTTGCCCAAGATACCTGGCTTCAGGGGTGAGTTCTTCAATTTCTCTAAATTTCTGCAAATTAACAAGTCCAAGGTAGTATATGTTTAGTGTTTTGGATAATATCATTATGATTAATTTCCTTTTTTTGCACTTATTTGTTACATAGAATCATAGGGACTTCAGGGATCATCTCATTCAAACCCCCATCGCTGACAGGGACACCTTCCACTAGGCCATGCATCCCGGCCTTGAACACTTCCAGGGACTGGGCACCCACAGTTCTTCAAAGCAACATGTTCCAGTGCCTCACCTCCCCCAAAGGAAAGAATTTCTATTCTATATCTAATCTAAATCTACCTTCCTTTGGTCTGCAACTGGTTACCTCTCATCCTACCACTAAAAAATCTGATAAAGAAACTCTCCCCATCTCTTTTGAAAGCCCCTGTTAGGTGCTGGAAGGTGCTATATGGCCTTCCCAGAGCCTTCTCTTCTCCAGGTTTGTGATGGTTTGATGCTAGCCAAACACAAGTGCACCTATGAAAATCATTTATTCTTTTTCCTCTGCTAGAGTTAAGCAGAGGAGGGGGAAAGAAAACTCAGGCGGTGAGATAAGGATTATAAGAATTACACTTAAAGGGTAAAACAGGCTTAAAACTTTTAAAGGTATAAAAAATATTATCAGAATTAAATATATTAACAGAAAGAGGATAATGAGAACTAAAAATAAACCTTTAGAACACCTTTTTCCCCCGCCCCTTCCGTCCTTCCCACTGACGGCACAGGAAGACAGAACATGGGATTTTCAGTCAGTTTGTCATTTCTAAAAATCTTTCTTCAGTTCGCTTAGGGAGAGGAGTCTTTTTTGCTATGCCATGGGGTCTTTCCTATGGGAAATAGGTCTCTATGAACTTCTGTAATGTGGTTTTAATTTTCNATTAACTGAAACATTTTTTATAGAGTTTTGCAGTGCTGAAAGGTTGATCTTGTCCAGGCTCCACGATCAGGGAATCTCTTGCCTTGCTTCTCCTCTGTTGGTCACATGGTCACTGTACAAGCCAGTTCAGCTGCGAGCTCCACTACACGCCTTTCCTTCATGAGGGACATCAAAAAAAAGAAGAGTCATTTTTGCCTTTTTGTCTGCAGCATGGCTGACTAAAAGCAGCTAAGTAAATAAAGTCCATTGTAAGCCATGCCAAGACAACTGAGGCCACGCGGTGTTGCCCCGGCCCCCCAACTCCTCTGTAGAGAGCACAAAGCAAGAGAGCTTCCCAAGTTTCTTCATTCTTAAATATGTTATCAGAGAGGCTTTCCAGCTTTTCTAATTGGGTTAGCAGTGTGCCAGTTCTCAGAACTAGCCAGCAATTGGNCATCAACCCTAGCGTCACCGTGCTGTTCTCCTCACCTGTCTTCACCTACTGTTTTTCTCTGACTCAGGACAGAATTGTTGCTCATAGGTTCTCAGGCTCTATTAACTGAAACAGTTTTTATAGAGTTTTGCAGTGCTGAAAGGTTGATCTTGTCCAGGCTCCACGATCAGGGAATCTCTTGCCTTGCTTCTCCTCTGTTGGTCACATGGTCACTGTACAAGCCAGTTCAGCTGCGAGCTCCACTACACGCCTTTCCTTCATGAGGGACATCAAAAAAAAGAAGAGTCATTTTTGCCTTTTTGTCTGCAGCATGGCTGACTAAAAGCAGCTAAGTAAATAAAGTCCATTGTAAGCCATGCCAAGACAACTGAGGCCACGCGGTGTTGCCCCGGCCCCCCAACTCCTCTGTAGAGAGCACAAAGCAAGAGAGCTTCCCAAGTTTCTTCATTCTTAAATATGTTATCAGAGAGGCTTTCCAGCTTTTCTAATTGGGTTAGCAGTGTGCCAGTTCTCAGAACTAGCCAGCAATTGGTTTTGCCAGGCACAGAGGAAGCTGCTAGCAGCTGCTCACAGAGAATCACTTCTGCGGCTGACTTTTTGCCTCTTCACCAGAAACCAATCATTGCAAAACCAGCACAAGGCTACACAACCCCAATTCTCTCAGCCTGCTTTCATAAGAAAGGTCCAATATCATACCCTACTAAACATATGTGTGTTTGAAGCATTTCATAAGAATCAGAATTTTTATGGTTTTTCTATAATGTTAAATCTCAGCAAAACAATATTACTGATTTATGGATTCCACAGGAAAAGATATCAGATCTCACAAACTTTATCAGGCCTGGATTTTGAAACAAATGTTAAACATTAAATTATTACTTACTCCTATGATGTTTTTGTTTTATTTTAGAAAAGATTACACAACCTGCCATATCATATATAGAAAAGTATATCAGTTTCCAGCAACATATCTCTCTTATGGGAAAAAGAGAAGGCTAAACATGTCTCCAGACCCATTCTCTTACGTGTTATCTGAACGATATGAAGAGGAAATGGTGACTACCTCAATTAACTTGCTTTCTTATTTAATCAAAAATCTGAACAACATATCAACTTTTTCTCTCTTCCATATTAATTTTGAAAATGCCTAATGCTCTTGAAAATTAGGCATTCAGGGTTGTGCAAATTTATCCAGGCAGCAGTGTGCACAAGACTCATGACCTGCCTTTGCTTTTCTAATTTTAATTTTATTTTTATATGACAAAATTGACTGTACGAATTCCTTAAACTAGTTTCAAACAGTGACTATTTTATTTTTCTTCATCATCCTATAACTCCATCATTGTCGCTGCCCAGGTCTAGCTAAGGGGAGTGGCAATAGATCCTTGTCAGCAGGGACACAAGGGCTACTACATTTCCATCAGCTGGAGTCACTAACCTCAGTGATCAAGAAGCAGGAATGATGAAGCCTGAAAAGCAAAGACTTTAATAGCAAGACAAATAAATAAACCATACATATAGCGCTCCTTCAAACTGAGGAGCTGAGGAAAACACGACATTATATAGGAATTATCTGAGGGTAGGGAACAAATGAGCAATGAGAACTAGAAATATTACCATATATGGAGTATATTACCAACCAATCATAACCCAGAGTTCAGAACATTGCCTAATAAGGAATTGCTTAGCATAACTATACCCATAGTCCTATTCTCCTCACCATTACAAAACTAGATGTTTCCTCTCTTAATATCCTACTTCCCAATGCCTTAAGTTGATGCCTTCATTCTTAATGAAGGCTAGCTCACCATCCATCCCAACCAGTTGAATTTCCACATCTCTCTCTTTCTGTTTAACAACAAACGCTAACTTTAAAGACTTCTTTAAAATCCTAAACATACAACCCACCAAACAGGGAAACAATGTTAATACAACTATAATAACAACAAGAATTAACAATCCCATCTTAATTAAAGACAACAACCAACTTGGTGAACCCAAATTTTTGACTCCATCCTTGAGGATCTGAATGCTCCAGAGGATTGACTCACTGTGGTCAATAGGTTCATGCAGCATAGTCCCTCAAAGTTTTGGCAGCCGTGTCCTTGTGCTTGTGCCAGCAGCAGGAACGCCTTGGCAGCCTTATTTTGCAGTGTAGCAATACCCGATGCTGTCGCTATCTGTTAGTAGCCCACTCAATGCAAGGGATGTAGCACTGGTTTGCTTATTTAGCCAACACCCTAAGCTATCCAGTTGTTTTAATGCTTTTGCTGCAGAGACCCAAGCTGCCAATACTGAGGCTGCAATTCTTTTTCCTTTGTTCCAATGAGTAATTCCGACTTTGCAATCAGATTCAAATTGATGGATAAATCTTTTCCGCCTAATCTTTTCATCATGAATCATTGTAATTCCAGGTGTTAGTAAAGTAAGTCTCCCCAAGCTACATGGTCCACCTTTGATGTGTGACGGGATAGCCAGCCAAGCTCTGTCCCCACCAGTTGAACTCCCTATTATTTATGTATTGTATTTTAGTCCCATCCCACATTATTGATTGGCTTCTCTCTTCTAATTGAAACTTGATACAATAATCCATTTTTACAGAGCCAAGGAGTTCTAATTCCTGTGGTTCCAGCAGTGCGTGGGGGAGATCAAGGGTCCAGTAATCCCAAATGTCTATCAGGTTGTGAATCCATTCATTATTGGGACTATTGCCTTGCATAGTACAGATGGTATCCTAGGTTATTGGCCACACATCCGTTGGTAATCCAACTAAACAGGTAGAAAAGGGGTTGTCTGGGCTGGCTACTGATAGGCACAAGGTTTCTTGATTTGTGATGTTAGCTAAAGTTACGCAAAGGTTCTACTTTGGCTGTGGAACCATTCAACCATCAGCGAGGAGCAGAATCTCAAATATGCCAAATGCAGAGAGCAGGAATCTTTTGAAAGCCATGTCTTGGAAAATAACCTGCAAACAAAATAAATCCACAACAGAAAATAAAACTGTGATAGGCTTTAGGATATCATTCAAAATTCAGCAGCTAGTAGTACTGTTTCCGTAAAATTCTGGAGAAAAAAAAGAGTCTATTTCTTGCTTGAGCAGCTGAAATTAGACTATCACCAACAACATATTAATTATATCTCACATATTCTTTTTTTATCAGATAATCATTGAAGAAATTTTGGTTTCCTGATCAGCCACTTCATCACGGTAGTAAAAATAGGGAGCTGTTTGTTGTCTTTCATGAGAGATTAAGTTTTGGCCTTCAGCCAGTCAGTCTGAGCCAGCACTAATATAATTCACAACTGGAAGAAGACAATCAATTAATCAATACTATAATTTGGAACTGACCACAGCACTAACACTCACAGCTATTAGACTTACTGACTGACACCTTTTAGGATTAATGAGGTAGCAAGAGCAGACAAACTAAAGATTCTTTTAAAGACTTTTTTGTTCTGAGATCAAGCTGCCTACTCTATTTTGTCATTTTTTAACTTAGATATGTCATTGAGAAACACTAAAGTAAATACAGAGTATTGAAAATAGAAAATTGCTCTACCACTGATTGATTAGAAGCACTCACAGATCTCCTCCAGAGATTTGCTCATTCATTTAAAGTGAGCTAATTCTATCATAGCGTCCATATTGTCTCATTACAAAATATGAACTTAATTTTAGAGAAAGATGGTGTCCTAGTTTAGGGTAAATTTGGGAGGAAACCTCTGAATGGGGTCCCTCTGGAAAAGCAAACCCAAATGGCCCCTCCCCAGTTGGTCCAGAAAAAAAAATCTCCCTAGAGAAAAGTGGAAAAAACCTATTTGACAAACAAAGTGCCCACAAACATAAAGAATTAATAATATGAAACAATACAACCTCTCATCATTCTGAAGTGAGATGACAAATTCAGAAAGTCCTTGCCATGGGCTGCAGCTCAGCTCACCCAGTCTCTTATCAGTCCCTCTGGTGCTGGAAAATGCCACCCTGGGCCCTGGTGGGTGAGATCCTGGTGTCTCTCCATGTTTTTCAGTCCAAAACAGGTTTACACAGTCCCCAGAAAAAGAAAATACAGTCCAGGGAACTTCTCTGCCTCAGCTAGCTAAACTAACTAAAAGCAAAGGAGATCCCTATCCTGCTGGCCGTCTGTGCTTTAGATGAACACAGTCCAGGAGCGGAATGCGAAGGAGCAAGTGCAGTTTCTGCAAACATACTGCACGCTCCTTCTCCCCACCTTTGCTCTCAGAACCAGTCATAAAGGTGCAGAACACAATATCCAACGTAAACAGAACAGGCGATTGGGTATACAAGCCTTCTAAAGTCACCCCAGGACATGATGGCATTTCCATTTTAACTTGCACATTCGTTTGGTTTGTTTGGGTTTTGGTATTTTTTTTCAGGATTTCCTGCCAAAACACTATGATTTATCCCAAGGCTGTTAACACAAAGCCTTTTTGAAAAAACTGTATTGTCTCTCCAGTTAATCTTATAATACACATCTTATGGTTAGTATTTCAGTACACCAATTATGGCTCCACTGATGACACTAAAATTAGGTAGACTCATAGACTAATATCCTGATTTGTAAGAGATTCACAAGAATTACTGAGTCCAATTCCTGTCTGTACACAGGAGCACCCCAAGAGTCACACCATGTGCCTGAGAGCACTGTACAAACACACCTTGAACTCTTCCAGGTTGGTGCTGTGGCCACTTCCCTGGGGAGCCTCTTCCAGTGCCCACGCACCCTCTGGGTGAAGAACATTTTCCTGATACCAAGACCAAACCTCCTCTAATATAAATTCAGGCCACTCCCTTGGGTTGTATCACTGGGCATTGCAGAGAAGAGATCAGTGCCTACCACTTCCCCTTGAGAGGAAGCTGTGGACTGTGACAGGTTCCCCCCCCAGACTCTTCTCCAGGCTGAAAAAGCCATGTGACCTCAGCTTCTCCTCATATAGCTTACCCTCTAGACCTTTCATAATCTTCATAGTGCTCCTTTTTACACTTTCCAATAGTTTTATATCTCTTATATTGTGGCCAGAGCTGCCCCAGCACTGGGGGTGAGGCTGCCCCAGCTCAGAGCAGAGCAGGACAATCCCCTCCCTTGCCCGGCTGGTGCTGCTGTGCCTGATGCCCCCCAGGACACAGGTGGCCCTCCTGGCTGCCAGGGCACTGCTGGCTCATGTTCAACTTGCCATCAGGATTCCCATGTCCCTTTCCAAAGCACTGCTCTGCAGCCTCTCATTACACAGTCTATACACACATCCCAGGTGCAGAATCCAGCATTTGTCTTTGTTAAACTTCACATGGTTGGTGAGAGTCAAGCTGTATAATTTGTTTACTTGTTTATCAAATACATATAAGTTAGCAAATATATTACAATAATCAAGGTATCAATTTTATTTTGAGAATTTTTACAGGTCTATTCTCGTCTTCTTTTAGGATAAAAAGAATACAGGATCTGTAGCATTTTGCATATGAGAGTGGAGTAAGGCTATCTCAGTCCTTACTGACAGCGTAATCAAGCCCACATAAACTCCAACTGACAAAAAAAAAAGTATCAGTTTGCATCCTGCTGGCTTGTTATGATGCTTTTATTACACAGAAATTGGTTACCTTATCAGCACCTTTCATGGTGCTGTGCATGCAGTTGCTTCTGCAGCTGTTCATGTCTCAGCTCTCAGCTTTAAGCTCAGAAGCAGGAGCCAATACCTTTTCAGAGGAGCTGGATGAGAGCCTGGAAAGCACTGTCCCAGTTAAAAGCAATTCTTTTCTGGTAAACTAAACTGTAATTTCCAAATATCTTCGTTTAATCACATTACCTGATGAAAACACTAAGCAATAGCAATGGTAGCCCAACTTGATCTACAAAAAGATCTCTTTTATGAACATGTAACAAATTTCAGAATGCTACAAAATTGGGCATGAAAATGATTGGTCTCTGAAAGACTAGAAATCAGTCTTTCTAAAGACCTGCATTCCCATATCAGTGAAACCAGACCTTTAAAACACATTTAGCTCTAACACAACCAACCTTAGTTCTTTCTGACTTTGTGCAGTCTTCAAGAGTGGAAAGAACTCAAAGAAATATCTAGATGATCTCTCTGTTAAAGACATTTTGTGGCTTCTGTCTATCTTTGGTGCCTAATAACTTTTTAAAAATAGATATAAAATTTGACATGAAACATTGGCCATGTAGCAGATTAAACAAAGAGACTGCCTTCTGGTTTACATTCCTGGGTAAAGAGCTTGTTTCACTATATATGCTTATATACACCTGATTCTGGTGCATATAGAATGGCATAGAGGTTTATTTAGCATATTATAGGTGACATAGTCTCAGTTATAAGAACAAAAAAAAAATCCCTGATTGTCTTTAAAAACAATTAAATTTAAAAGAACAGAAAAAGGAATAGGCGTTTTTAGTTATTATTCTTAACTTTCCACCTCCCACTGCTGATCAGCCATGTTTAAGATTTTCTGAATATTAATTTTCAATTTAATTTTATCTTAATCAGTATTATCTTAATCAAAACCCAAAACAGAAAGAGGCATGGGAAAAAAGGGATATGTCCACCCAGGGAGCATGGCTAGTTAACCCCTATACCATTAGTGTGGGTATAGTGTGGGTTGATTGATAAATATATGAGGCACTTAGTTACACAGTTAGTTTCAATTTATGCACCCCTGGCCTTTCTCTCTTTATTCTCTCTGTCTTTATATGTATAGATAATATGTATGTATGAATATATTTTACCTATGCATACATATGAATCACAGTTACATGCTAACTGACACGGTTATTTGTGATAGCTAGAGCAAAAGCAACATATAGAACATGCATATAGAGCAACAGCATCAGTACTACCCAGCACTTAGTGAGCACCTGTATTGCCTTGGGACTGGTGGGAGAGCCCTATCTATGGAATCTCCCTCCTTCAGGCTGCACTTTACACAAATCAGTTATTTTGGTTTTGGTCTTACTGACTCTTGCCATTCTTCTTATGTCCCCTTTCCTCCTCTTCATATACCAACAGCTGGCTCATATTCCATGATTTCTCTCCTTTGATGGCCAGCATTGGGCCACGGTTGACGTCTTTGTAGCCTAGGGTCTCCTATATCGTGCTGTTCCTTTTCTTTTCAAGGTCCATTAGGACTAATTTTTATTCCAGCATATGATATAGTTCATTCTATACAGAACAGCTACCTACTAATATTGTTTGTTAGTCCCTATGCTTATTTGTATTCCAGAAGTGTTTTTAACAATGTATATTACATAAACAGATGCATATCGCTGAAACTTGGACAAACTTATCTAATTGGTCTTCAGTATTGTGAAAGTATCAGGCAAAGATTGTTTAGGTATTAAAATGAGAAAGATACCGGAGCTAAGTTTTCCTTAGTTTTAGTCTCAGTTTAAGCCTTTTGGCCACTGAAGGGAGCTCTTCTGACTTTGCATAACCTGATGCATATTTGCAAAGAAAAACAGTAGAAAATTTTGGTAAAGCTTATTGATGCAGTTAGGTAAACCATTCTGTCTACAGACAGAAACATTTCATATACATATCCTGTATATTGTCACACATTCTGAACAGATTTTTTTGTTGAGATTTATGGTCTGATTTAGAAAATTGTTAAAGGCTTATATTTTAGCCCCTGCTTTAATGCAGCTGATGTTTTCACTTTGGCAAGGAGAGAGTGGTTTTGTAATAAATGACTGTAATTGCTCTGACTATTATTAGTTGGTAGAACAGTGGTAAAGTATTCTTTAATTTATCATCGTACTGCAAGCAGTCACTATGAAGACCCAATTGTTACCGGTAAGAAGAAACTTTGAAGTGGAAAAAGCTGCTGCTCTGTATCACGACCATTGACCAGTTCCCTGGATACACTTAGGTACACCTGACTAAAGCTTTCATTGGAAAATGGATTGCTTCAGGTAACTCAGAAGGCCTAATATATAGTCTACCTCATTTATTTTTCAAAGATAGTGGAGCCAGTCATCCCAGGAAAGTGGCAACATTTTTCTCTCTACACACACGGAGAAAAAAAAATTTCTTAGCTGGCTCTGCTGGTATTGTATTGAATATAATCAGCCTGCTTTTCCTTCATCCAGAAGGCAGAGTAGGGAAAACCTATGGTCCAGTTTATTATATCTATCCTGTTGTCTCAAGATCTTTTCCCTCCAAAATGTGTTGACTCCCTGAAGAGGAAGATACATCTATTACCATAAAGCTGGAATAGTTAGAAAGAACTGGAGAAATAGGACAGACACAGGCATAGCACAGAAAAAGGTCTTGATGCAATATTTATGTTAGCATACATTGTAACTGCATGAATGTTATAGTCTGACTAGGAATTTTTTAAAATCATAATTATATATAATAATAATATATTATATATTAATATTATTCATAAAAACCAACCATTATAATTACTATTATTTTAAGAAAAGCTCCTCTTTAGTTCTTATTTTCTTCTCAATCCTGAAGAATATGCATGCAGAACACCCCACTGTATTGCACAAAAAATGTGCTCTGCATTCACACTATCTCCTCCCAGTGGAATTCACCTTTATGTATTGACTCAGAAAAATGTGGAATTGCATTTGCTGTGCCTTATTGACTTCTTAAATATGTTGGTATATGATTAAAATGAATTTAGCTGAGGTGGTGTGGCTTGGTATGTATGGTATGGTTTGCTTTGCTTTTTTTTCTTTTTTCTGAATCTGAAACCTATTTTGGATTCATTCATTAGAATAGCAGTAATGTGTCGGGAAGGATTTTCAAAATATATGCTATTAGTGATGCACTTCTCTCTTCAGCTTAAGCTCTGATGACACCTCTCATTTTCTCTTGGCGGGACAAAAGCAGAAGAAATTACACACCATAACTGACTGACATTGTAATTGAAATTCAATAAACAATTCTGTTGGCAATACGTAGACAGGAATAGACTCTGGCTCACTCACTTTTAACTGTGCTGATGCTTTGTCAGGCTAATCACAGTTGCCTTTTAGAAATGAAGACCAGCTCACAACAGAAGTCCAAGGACACACTTCTGTCAAATATGATACTACAGTCAACAAAGAGACTGTTCACTATACAAATATGCTTTAAAACAGTCTTTTACTCCTGTTGAGTACTGGGGCTATTCCATCAAATCAGGGATTTTGCTGTATACATATTTCTGAGTATGTTTTGTTAAAATTATGACTGTATGGTTAGGTTTCTGTGAAGAGCTTGGAGAAAATAGTGTTATGTTGCAGCTGGCCCAACAGCTGCTGTATATGCTTATCTCAAGAGCCTATATTTTCAAGTACATATTTTCAATGGTGTTTTGTAATAAATCATTTTCTCACTAGTTTTAATACCTTATTAAAGGTATTAAAATACATTAGCACTTTCAAATCCATTATCATGCAGTATTTTTCAAAAATTTTGGAGAATACTTGAAATGTAAAATAAACAGTGATCTTACTACAGATGTCCTTAGGCATTCATTTTATGACATATTCAATACTACAAGGAAAATAATATGAGACAGATGGTTTCCACTGCTGAACTGGAAGCTGGGTCTTCTAGGTACTTTTAAAATTAATTTTACATTTTGATGTCTTTCTACTTTGTCTTTACTATTAAAATCCTGCTGTCCTGTAACCAATGAAACATCTAAGTCATGCACTTTTAACTGAACATTGAAAAATTTAAGAAATGTAAATCTCAATTGAAATAATGGCATTAAAATAGCATTAGTGGTGTTCTTTCTCCTGTAAAGAAAATAAAAATTTGGATTAAAATTATGACTGCACTGATATGATTTCTTACTTCTAAGAAAACATTTAAGTCTAGAAAAGGTCTTCTTGTTTTAATTTTCATATCTATTTTGAAAATACACACAGGTACAAATAAAGTATACCTTTCACTAATTTGGTTTCTTAATAAATAATTTAATTTTATTTCTTCTTATTAATTGCATTCATAAAACTAATTCTGACTTAGGAAACAAGCTAATGCAGTATGGAATGGGGAATTAACAACTACCCTTTTCTAATGATTAAAAAACCCCAGAGTCTCCATGTAGGAAACATGCTCTTCCAGCATAAATTACCACTTAGTGGGAAAAACTGAGACACTGCTAAACAGATAGGAGGAGTCACCAAAAAAAAAAAAAAAAAAAGAAAAATCATGAAGAGATCTTACATACAGATACTTTGTGCATTTGCTTTCTTTATAGATGCTTTGAGAGTCAATAATTAATTTCCTAGAGAAAGTACCACTGTTGCCTATTTTGCACTCCATTCTTCTCAAGTGCTTTAGAAACATTTGAGTTTCAGAATGGTGGCTTTTTTTCTGGACTGTTTTCTGATTTGGCATCCTTGGTGTAAAACAGAGTATGGAACAGATAATTTGTTGGTTTGTGGGTTTGTTTTATGATTTGATTAGACCATGTGCATGAGTAGTAATTCAGAGGATGTCAGCAATGATATCTTGACAAGCAGTTAAAAAAAAAGTTTTGACATTTTTTCTTATTAAAAAACGAAGGTGATTAGATGGAATAGAAATATAGGAAATGTAACTTGAACAGAATACCGAGAGAAGAGACAGAATATTTTCCTGCAAAAACAAAAGAAGGGGGAAAAACATCATCTGTGATTTTGTACTCATATTTCCACAATAAAAAACCTCATGGGACTTCTTCATCTCTTTCATGCACAAAAATATCTTACTAGACCAATGGGCTTCCTATAAAAATCCAGAAACTATCTCAGTTAATATCAGAACATTAGATAGAAATGTTTTCACCAATGTTATTTAATTCAATATACACCAAACGACATCTTCTTACAGAATGGAAAGAAAAGTATTAAAATAACTGTATTGTAATTTGGCAATGTTTTGGAGGAGTGAAGCGGGAGGGATCTGGATTTATTTTGATTTTATTAAAAGGAGGGGAAAATACAACAAAATGCTATATATGAAATGACTGATACATTTTTCCTTTCATTTTTATTCCTAAGCTCATAATCATAAGAAATATTGAAGAACTTTTTGTAAGATATTTCAATAATAAAGTTATTTCAGTAATTATTTTAATGTTGATTTATGCTTACACGTACAATTATGCATCTAATCACAACTAGTGTGCTTGTGTACCCCAGTAGTACTTCCGCTCCAAAGATATTGCTACAAGTTCTTCAGAATTACAGAAAAGGGTAACAAAAAGCAATCCTTGATAATTTTTACAAGTCTGAAGGTTAAATCCTGTTAATAGAAGGCCTATAGCTGCCTACCTTGATGATCTGTGCCTGAGGTATTCCTAAACTCTTCTTGAAAAGGAGCTCAGTCTTGCCGAGTTGTTAATCCTTGCATTCCTGGTGTTCCATTATTCCCACCCGACACTTGAGTGTTGAAGACCATTAATATTGCACATGGCAGGATCGCTTAAGCAGTCAAATCATTGATTTTGTGAAAACTTTATGTCCCCTGGACACAAAGCTATTTGTAAAGTGTATAAATCATTAAAGCAAAACAAAATAAGAAAAGCTGAAATGCAAACAATCAGTTGTTTCTTCACGATCAAGCACTATTCAAGAGCTGAAGAAGTACCAATATGATGAATGTCCATCATTGAAGATGGGCTAAATTCTGATCAAGTCTATGGCTAATGAAAGTCCTCATTATGTATATATTCTTATTTTTTTAATGTGTATTTCTCTGGTTTTTCTATTTAGAGAAAATAGCACATGCAATACATACATTTCTGTGGATGATTATGCATTAGCAAGGCATGCTGAGTCTACTGTAATTACTAAAGATGCCCTTGGTGTTTTAATATAAAGAACCTTAAAATATGCTATCTGTAGTTCAGTGTAGTTATTTTTCAGATTTTTTTTATTTTAAATAAATTCAGTAATAAAATTCTATGATATTTTAATGGGCATATAATAGTAAAGTACACAGGCTGAACATGATTCATGTGTTCTTACAGAAATGAGTTTCCCTCCTGTGGTTTCTTCCTTGTTCTTTCTCTTTTCCCTTTAAACTAACAGCATAATGATATGACTGTAGTGGAAGATGAGACTGTAACACATGCCTGTCCAAAGGCTGTGTTATTCATTAGAAAGGCACATAAAAATGACAGAGTCTCAATAAAATTTTACTTTGGGATGACAGAACATGTTATTTTACTTTGGGATGACAATATATTTTGCACAATGTAAGTTGAGCTTTGGCTTCTAGTAATTTTTTTGGATCACAAATATCACTCCTATAGTGGTTTCCTTTTATCCTGAAGTATCAAAATGGATATGTAGATGACTGCATATAAAGCATCATCTACACATCCATTGTGCAATGCAGCAGTTATTTTAACAACACAGTTGCATATTTTGGAAAAGAAAATAGAAAATATAATAAAAATTGAAGTAACAGAATTTTATTTATTTTATAATAAATAAAATATATATTGTCTATTTATCATAGACAATCTCATTTTATTCATTACAAAAATAGATGTGCGTCCTTTTAATGATACTTAGAAAATGGCAAGGATATCAGGTTTTACCTACCTCAAAAAGTTCAGAGCAGCGAAAAAGCTTCTTTCTTGCAAAACACTGAGAGGAATATAGACCTAGGATTTCACTCAACAGGCAAAGTGCTAATGAAATTAATAGCATTTTGCATATGCTTAT
>VYXD01002182.1:318796-369673 GCA_013397195.1 Hylia prasina
AGAAACCTTCAAAAAACTCATCCCTCCTTTATGAAACCAAATCATTTGAATTCTTCAAAGCAATCTGAGTTTGTCAGCTTTTTCTACTGTCTTGGAGATAAACTTCTGAAGTATTTTTTTCTGTGGGAAATGGGGATTTTGCCAGGATTCTCTGTTTAAGCTTACCTGAATTCATAAAATACATCACTTATTACACAGGTAAGTGAAAGACCAAGTAATACAACATTATGGCAACAACAAGCTGAAATAGTATATTTTTTAAATAACTGGAGAAGACTCTAAGGGAAGATTTGTTCTCAAGAATAACTATCTTTAAAATCTTAAATTAACTTTGTGCAGAAGTAAAGAGACAGAGTTAAAATCCACAATATTGCTTGGAATGAGTTGTGAATATGAGTCAAAGAAAGTGTAACCAAGTCCTGAGAAAATGAATTCTTTAAAGACACTGCCATTCTGTGTAGAAAGCACTGGGACATATGAATGCTTCGAGAAAACACAGAGGATAATACTAAAAATATTGTATAAAGCATGGTAGGATTAATTATCAGAAATACACTTCCTAAGTCTTTTATCTAGAGAAGGATAATTGCTTGCCACGAATTATCAAGGTTTTGCCTTGTTTGTTATGTTACAAAAGAGACATTTGTACAGTTACAAAAGAGACATTCCTAGAAATATGGTCTATTTTTTTGGTGGCTTTTTATTAAGCATATGCCGTTCCTTTAGAAACTTAAGATGAAACATGATCTTTACCCAGTATGTTTGGTTAGCTCAGAAGAGTTTGCACAATTTGCAGAACATTATTGTATGAGAAGTTAAAACTCTGTTGTTCTTTTCGTTCATTTTAAGAAACTGTTATATCTTTGAATGCCATAAAATACATAGAAAATTCCAGGAAGTGTCAAGTTACATGGCTTGAGTCTATTACCTATGCCATGTTAATTTTAAGAGCATGTGATACATTACACCAACTTGAATTAGACGCTACTAAGAATACTTCATGAATTAAGATCTTAGTCTTCACTGTTCTGTTAAATCTAATGTATTAACTGTCCTGAATGCTTGATTATTATCTTGTGCCAAATCATAAACAAACCATTTTTAAACAAACAAAAAATCAAACAAACAAATGGGACTATATCTCTTCCTAAAGTAAGTCTCAGAAATCAAGATTAATTTTGCAATGAGTGTAAAATATTTTAAAATGAAAAAAAATCTTTAATTTTTTGACAAATCTAAAGTTTGAAATAGAAACCTGATACGTGCCAGGAGTCTATGAAGGAATCATAGCTGATTTTTCTGCTACCTGTTTTACTGATATCCTCCAACTCCCAAAAATTTATATTTTCCTCTTATTTTGCAGAAGCAAATGCACTTGCTAACAAAATTTCTCTGTCTTACCTGAGTATGATTTAGGATGTTGACACAACTTCAAAAACCAAAGTTTTTGCTTATGAGCAAAACCACAACTTCAAAAACCAAAGTTTTTGCATATGTTTATGAGCTTGGTTTAATCTCAGAAAATTGACAGGTTTAAGGAAAAAACTTTATTTCTTTTATATTATCTTATTTTCTTATCCATTAGCAATAACAGTTAGAGAAACCTCCGTTAACTTGGAGCCTCACCACAATCTCACCTATAATGTACACTCTTCAGCTCTGATTCTACAATGTTTTATCATAATCTTTAACTCATAAAACTCATAAGCTTGCAGCTGTTGACAGTAACTCTGGATGCAACCATTCATTCAGTTCCTTGTCCATCTAATAATCCATTCATCAAATGCATATGTCTCCAAACTAATGGCAAGAATGATGTGGGGGTCTGAATCAAAGGCCTTAAAGAAGTCCAAGAAGATGACATGAAACCCCACATGCAGTGCAGCTTCCAGCTGTGGAGACTCCAGCAGGGGAAAGACATTGACTTGTGGGAATAAGTCCATAGGAGGATCACAAAGGTTGATTAGAAGGATGGAACAACTCTCCCATGAGGAAGGGCTAAGAGAATTGAGGTTGTTCAGCCTGGAAAAAAGGCATCTTTAGAGTGATCTAATTAAATTATATACTTAGAAGAAATTCTTTATTGTTAGGATGGTGAGGCACTGTATCAGGTTGCCCAGAGAAGCTGTGGATGTCCCACCCCTGGAAGTGTCCCTTGAAAGGCCAGGTTGAATATGATTTTGAGCAACCTGGTCTAGAGGAAGGTTCCTTGTCCGTGGCAAGGGTGTGGATCTAGATGATCTTTAACATGCCTTCCAACCAAACCATTCCATGTTTTTATTACATTAGTTACTCTTGCCTTTTTCACTGATGCAATCAGTCCATCATAGAAGAAATGACCACTACATTAGTCATGATTTCTTATTTCTTAAGCTGGTGGGTGTCTCTTGTCACCTTCATATCCTCCATATGTTTCAACATGTTTTCCGGAAGTCTTACTCCATGATCTTGCCAGTCATAGAGATGAGGCTGACAGATCAGTAATTCCTAGGCTTCTTATTTTTACCCTTTTCAGAAATGGGTGCAATATACCCTTTCTCTAGTCACTGGACACTTCAACCATCAGAGTTCTGAAATATGATGACTTGGCAACTGCAGCTGGCTCTTCCACCAGGACCCTGGAATATATTATTTTGGGTCCCATGGACCCAGGCTCTTCAAGTGGCCTCAAACCTGATCTGCTCCTATGGTCAAAGGGGTTTCATTCTACCAGTCTGCCTTGAGGTTCAGTGTCTTGAGAGATGTGGGAAAGGTGATAACTAGTGACAATAACTGATGCAAAAAACTTCAGGAGAACCTCAGCTTAATCCATGATGGTTGTCATTACTCCCACCCATATATCAGGAAGGTGGTTTCATTAATCTTCGTTTTCTAATAAGCAAACCTTTGGAAACCCTTCTTTTTATTCTTCATATCCCCTGCCAAACTCTTCTCTGTGCCTTACCCTTTCTGATCCCATCCCTTTAAAGCCATGCAGAATATCCTGTATCCTTTCCAGTATATACATCTCTGGTTCAATTGCTTGCATTTCCTTCTCATGCTTCAGTCTGACCACGAGGTCCTTATTTAGCCCTTCTGATATCCAGCATTCCTTGCCTGCTTGCTGAAAAAAATGGAAATCTTTTGTGCTTTACAAAAAGAAATCCTTAATGACTTTCCAGAACTGGTATGCTCTTTCATCCCTGAGGGCCATTTCTTGAGGGTCCTGTATTGTAATTTCCTAATAACGGAAAGTTCAATGTTTTAAAATTCAAGGATTTACTCCTACCTGGCCCATAACTCACAAAATCATATCCACCTGGACATGATTACTGAAGGCCAGGATGCTGCTATTCTTGACATGTCTAATTATTCCATCCAGGCTAATAAACTTCCCTGGCTCAACAGTCTGTCTTCTGAATTAAGAAATTATTCTCAATGCACTCCAAGAATGTTCTGCACTATTTACACCTTGCTGTGTCACTTTTCCAGCCGTTGTCATTATGATTGAAGGACTGCAGCCTGGGTGTGTGATGCTTCCTGTGGCTGAATTAAGAACAGTTCATCAGCATTCTCCTGTTGAGCACACAGTCTCATGGTAAACACCAACTTTAAGGTTTCCTTTGCTGGCTTGGCCCTAAATTTACCCATAAGACCTGAGTCTATTCATCACTGTTTTCCCAAGACAACTCTTTGCAGTCAACCCAAACTTTTATGTAGAGGGCAACCATCCTCATACTCTTCTTTGCCTGTTCCTTCTAAGCAATTTATAGCCATTGTTTCCAGGGCTTCAGTCATGTGATTCATCCCACTGGGTTTCAGTGATAGAGTTTTGATCATAGCTTTGTAACAGCACAATGGCTTCCAGATCCCATTTTTTGTTACTCATGCTACATGCACTGAAAAAAGCACTTCAGCTTCTATCAACCGTGTCACCTTTTTAGAGGAACAAGCCCTAATTTCTCTAGGACATCTCACAGGGTTTGCTCTGTTGGTTTCTAAGGCATCACTGGCTCTTGAACTTTCTGCTACTGAAAACTTCATCCTGTTTCATCACTAAATCTAGTTTAAATTTCTCCTTGTAACTCTAGCAAGCTTGTCAGTGAGATCCTCTATTTCCACTTGGTCAGGCGAACTCCATCAGCTCCCAACAAACGCATCTTCTCAAAGATAAATCCATGATCATAGAAGACAAAACCTTAGTTTCGGCACCAGTCACTCAGCAAGGTATCCACGTGGTCAATTTTTCTCTTCCTTCTTGAACAGTTTCCTCTTACTGGGGGAATAGAAGAGAATATGTGCTCTTAATTTTGTGCCAAGGGACATAGAGTCTTTTTTGATAGTTCGAAATCCTGTAGTCATTGTTATAGTCCCACTGTTCCATGTCCTGCATGGAATAGTAAGAACAGATGATAACCTGTAGGGTCCACCAGGCTTGACAGTACTGCAGTGACATCACTAATGCAAGCTCCTGAGAGGCAGCAAACATCTCTAAAGAAATTATCTGGACAGAAAACTATTTCTTTAGTGCCTCTCAGTAAGGACTCTCCAAATTCTAATACTTTACAAGCTTTTATGGTGGCACTGGTGATGTCGTGATGATTTTTGCTTTTTATATATATAACCTCGGTAGTCTTAGCATGCAAATTTACAATTCTTGAAGGCCGAAAACTTAACACAGTCCTAATATTTTGGTAGGCCAAGAAACCAAACATCTTACAGACCTTGCAGTTGTAGGTCAGAAAGCCCTACGCTTTCATGAAAAACCAAGGTCCTCTCTGAAATACATCCTGCAAACTAAAATTAGTCCCATCCAGGGGAGAATTCCTTGGGAATAGAAAATATCACGCTATTCATTCAAGCCTCTCATTGGGGCATCTTTGTTAAATATGTTCATTTGTAAGATCTATGAAATTATATACACAATCTATTGTGTGGGTGCATTTCAACGCATGCCACCTTGGCAAAGTGGTGCATCATAAAGACCCTTATCAAATACCAAAGTAAAAACCCTTTATCCCTTAACTGTTCCTGGCTCTCAATTTTTAGGACCAAAGAAAAGACATCACTGGTTCCACATGCTGATGTGGAGTTGGAATAAGTCTGTCTTCTTCTCCTGGATCTTGTCTGTTATTCACATGGTCTTCATTCTCTGAACTCAGTGTTGTATCTTATGCAGGGGCACTTAAGGGAAGGGGGAAGGTTATTCCTTTTGCTCCCAGCAGAGACAAGGGTCCAATCTCTGCGTTGTGGGTTACTTGATTCAGTCACCCTGAGGATGAACTCATGCTTACTTTCCTCTTATGTGCAGCCTCAAGGAGGGGCTGTAGCTCAGACTGGGACAGTGCACAAAACCATCTGTTGATCTCCTGATCATACAGTAAGTGGATGGAAATGCCTTTGGTATCTTATATATAGTTTTCTGACTGCAGATTTTAGAATAAAAAAGCTATTTTTCCCTAATTTTTTTCTCAATAAAATGTTATTTTGATCAAATAGAGAACAATTAATCTGAAAGACAAAGCACTTGCAACAGTGGTGTCATTGTCGCTTTCTGCAATATGAGCATTGACTTCTTGCCACAGTCAATTACTTACAATACAACACTAGATGAAGTAGTGAAATCTGAAAATATGCCTCCAGGCATCAAAACACCAGGGGATTAATACTAATGTTTCATTTACATGCAAGAAATGAAATGTTGTGTTGCTCAGTTTCACAGAGGAGCAGAGAAAGAAAGAAATCTATTTTCCTTGCATACATTAAAAAAAAGAAAATAAATTTTCGGACCTGACAATATTACCCACAGCAGTTTGCATTCATGCCAAAAAATACTCCCACATCAAACTCAAGTCTCAAGTTAAATACTAGAAGCCTTATCATATATTTTTATGGAGGAACACACCCTCCCCCTACCACCATCACCATTATATTTTTTCTATAAGAGTAATACTGTAGCCTTTGTCTCCCTTTCCAGGCTTTGTAAAACATACTGTAATGTCACCAGTTACCATATATCCCTTTTATTGTCTCTTGCAACAGGAGAAATATGAGCAAGATAAGAGAAATTCTTTGTTTTAGGAAGTTTTAAATAGGTTAAAACATAGAAAGGCTCTTTTCTCCCAAGCCTATAAAAACTCTTCACTAGCTTATTCCTGAAGGGACTGGAAAGCAGACTATCTGACTTTTTTTAGCTAATGCTCTTTAGCAATGCCTTTTTCTGATATGACAGTCAGATTATGGCCCTTAATACAACATTACAATAATTCTCTGTTCTCATTTTAGCTGCCAGATCCAGAAAATGCACAGCTAATCATACTTTTTCCTGCCTATAGTAGGATGTGCATTTGTGGCTTTATTCTGGCCAAAGACCACCAACAAACAAGACTGTAAATTCCATTTCTTTGGAAAATAACAGTAAGTTAAGGTAAAAATGTCCATCTCAATTTCTGGTTTTATTTGTTTTGTTCCAGTTAGAACAAAATAATATAAATTACTCACAAGGAATAAACATGATTACTATAATCTCTGTTATCAGGCAGATCAAGGTCTAAATCATGAGGCTTTTAAAGGCCTCTTTACCTCAAAAGGGTGCTCTCAATCATTTTCTGTAGTTTTAAATTTTTGTTTACTCACTGTTGCTTACACTACCTTCTCTAAAGCTTGGAAAACAGCATCCCCCACCTCACCCAAGTCTGCCAATTTCAGAGTTTTCTATCTGGCAAGCATTGATCTTTCTTTTTCTTTTTGAATGGTCCTAAAACTGACACTGCTGTTTTATATGACAACAATGCACATTTCTATTTCCTGGTGCACAGAAACCCTTATTATACCAAAACACTTCTGATCAACAGCTTGACATTTGCAGAGCAGGCTGTGTGAATGGAAGGATGCCTTTTGCTCGTTTGTCAATTGTAGCACAGGAAGGCCAAAAGAGGGAGCACACCACATTTTTGTGTGGTCCCATAAAAAACTACTTTTCCAAATGCTTTTGTCTTGAATTATTTTAAAACAGTATAGCTATAAAATAATTTGATGGAAATAACTTCCTGTGTTAAATGCAATTAAATTTGCTACAGTTCATCATTATAGCCTATACATATACAAGGACAAAGCATTTACTGGACATCTGTAAAAATGTTCCTTCAACCAGGAAACTAGCAAGTGATTTTCTACTTGAATATTTTTTCTAATGGTAAGCTAAGATTAAAACAAATATCTAAAGATGGTGTCAGCATTCCTGATTTTCTAGTATCATCTTTTTCCCTCAAGGGGAAAAAATGTAGAATTTAAATTCTGCAATACACGAAATGTTAATCTTACATTTGGTTAAGTACAAAGAAAAATCACTGAAGCATTCAAAACCAAACATTTCAGTAATTAAACAAGAGAATCACGGCTCTGTTTCGTTTCTGATATTGTTTGTTTTTTATTAATACAGGGAGGATTTAGCACATCATGAAGATTAACTTTATATGAGAAACTGATGAAAAATCAATGTTTTTTTGAGGTTTGGAATATCTTACAGTTAGTCTGCAATAAAACATTAAACTAATTTCAATAGTACACAATGCAAAGTGTACTCTTAAACTAAGCTGGGATTTTCAAAATTATCTGAATCAGTTAGGTCTGAAAAGGCCAATTTTCTTTATAAATTTAATTTCCTATTTTCACAGTCATTTACCATACACTTTCAGTAGAAAGGTCATCCTTTATTTCTGCCAGAGGTCCTGAAAAGATATATGATACCTCAAAGCTTAAACAATTTATTTTTAAAGATTTATGTATGTAATTTTCAGTCATACAAATGGAAAACTTTTTGTTAAATATTTTATGCTTTTTGTAAAAGATGCTTGATTTTAGAAGCTCCCTAAATTCACTATAGGCTAAATTTATTAATTTTATAAAAGGGTGCAGTTTTTTGATTTTAGTCCTTTTTTGATCTTACTGTAACACGCTTGGACATAAAAATATTTATCAATCTATCCAAAAAAGATTTTGTTGCCCCAAATTCTTTCCCTTGTTTACAAAGGCCAATACACAAATCATTGTGAAATATCCAGTAAAACTACTTGCTTTGCATGCATATGAAAGGACCCTAATGTAGACACTCTTCTGAGAGTTATTTAGAATGCCAGCAGGAAAAATGTTAATGGCCAACAATATAATTCATAAATGGAAGACCAGGATACAGAACCATTTATCCCATGTTCCACATAATCAGGGTATTCATTAGTATTCTGACTACTGCCCTGAGCCCATTCACTGTCATCAGTCGCTGAATATTTTGGAAGAGGTTGTCCTGTGAAGTCAAGGAGGAAAGATTTCTTAAAAAGATGCTCTAGCCCCCACGATTTTCTTCATGGCTGAAAGAACTGACAAGTGAACAAGTGAACCAGAGGATGGTAATTGTGATTTGGTTTTGAATGTTTGCCCTCCGCTTCAGATTTGAATTAAATATCCTGGAAGGTATTAACAATAAAAAAGAATTAGACTCTGTGAGATTACTCTGACACTGTCTCACTTGAACATAATAGATATATGACAACATCAAGTTCTTTTTCTTCCCATTATCCCAGTGAAATTTTTTTCCAATTTTTCCAAGTCTCTTCCCCTTTGATGGTCATTTCCTGAACTCCCTGCATGATCATTAGACTGAGCTTTTACAGTAGGATTCTGAGAAGGCCAAATAATACCAATAACACTTATCACATAAAATATAGACAGTAGTCTTCATTTTGTGAGAGTATGTTCACATCTATATGCACATAATTTCCTAGTTGCACAGCTCCTCTGAAATTGTCTCTCTTCTGTTCTTTGGAAATACTCTTGGTGCTACACTATAGGCTCCACTACTCATAATTTATAAAATTCTCAGCTGATAAAGATCCCCCAAGTCTTTATAACACTTCATCTTCAATATAGAAATTTTACATAGCTGTCCCTTCAGCCTCAACACCTGGGGGAAAAAAAATACACATTACAAAATCACCAAGTGTGTATATTAATGCTACACATTACAAAATCACCAAGTGTGTATATTAGGGCTAACTGAGATATACCAGGAAGAATCTTCTGCTTTAGCACAGAAATTTTAATGACTTTAAATGATGACAAATGTTTTTTATAGATTCTTTTTTCAGTAATAAATATGGCAAAACACTGCTGTATCAGTTCAGAAGGACTTTTTCAACCAGCTAAACTTTTTAAGGAGTTAGAAAGCATTTAAAGCTTAACATATGAAAATTAGAATTTTGTATATGGTATTGTGTGTATATATATGTATATGCATATATATACATGTATATATTTGTATTTATCTTCCACAATTTGAAATTGTATATTTGTATGCTAGAGAAACAGAGAAATATTCTCCATTTCCTGTGTGTATATAGTTCCACATTTTCTGTATCAAACTACACATCTGAAATTTTTACAACTGAAAGTGAATTTTTTTTAATTAAGAAAAGAAAATATACCTTCTTGCAAGGTAGTTGACATAGAAGTGGTTCATAGCAAGTTGTAGAAGCTCTTTTATTTGATATCTGATTAAATGTAAGTAGCAACGAAGATAACATTCCAAATAATGATTTTGCTTGTAGTTGACTTTGTGCTCAAGAGTGCAAATTCCTGAACAAACATAACATCAAATAATTTGTTCCTCATCATTGTCCTGGAGACATGTATCTAGACAGATTCAATATTAAAAGTACTTCTAGGATCACTTCTGTGATTTTTTGTGAAATTTACAAATTAATGCTTTCAAATATAATTTCTCAAATCAGGATCCCACAGAGTCTCTGAATATCAGCATTCAAGTTTCTGGTTTTGAACTGATTGCATGAAGGACCTGGCCCAATAATATAAACAGCACAATAAGAATTGAAAAATTAAGAAATAGACAACTGTATTAGGTTTCTCACAAAGGACACCTTCACGTGAAAATATGTAATTGCATTATCAGTCAAAACAAAGTTACTACTTTGAGAATTTTTGAAAAAAAAAGTTTAGTTTTTAGGAGCAAATTAAAAATATTGTTACTTTTATGGAAACTCTCCTTTGTATATAATCTAGCTCTTTTATGTCCAAGATGAGGAATAGTAAGTAGGAAGATAACTTTAAAACACAGCTTATTTTTTTTCCATTCTTTTCTTTTTTCCTTCATTCTCCCAGAGTATACTACAATAACAGAAGCAATGTCTGGCAGCAAGTCCTTACTATCCTTAGTTTTTAAAGTAGAAATTCTACTGCAGTTACCTTACTAGAGTGAAAAAAAAAATTGCAGAGTTGTAACTATAATTGTGCAACTACCATAGACTGATATTTGCAGTGCAGTACAGCAATGTAAAACAAATAAGATTTCCATGGTTTTCTGCCATCAAAATAAGGCTGAAGTCCAGCTGAATGTACCAATAAGTACCACAGCTTAAAAGCCAGAAAAAAATATTTTAAATATAATCTGATACTGATTTTTATTCATGTTATACACTCTCACAAGCCCTATCATAAGCAAACAGATAGGTCTTGTTTACATGAAAATTTTGACAAGCAGATCTGCTTATTTTTTTCATTTTTTATTTACTAAAAACTATTATGTCATCATTTTTCTCATCTTGCTTGTTAAACACACACGAAATCCACTGATTTTATCAATATGTACTATTATGAGCATTGCAAGAAGAAAAAAAAAAGTTATACATTAACTCCAGAGTACCTTATTAAAGCCATGTTGTATTAAAGCCATGTAATAAAAATAAATGAAAAATGAACAAATCCACATATTTAAAACTGTTTAGCTAAAAGTAGAACAAAGATCTCTCTTCAAATTTAGCATATTTTCTGGTTGATTTGCATTTTTTAATATACTATTTTGAAATTATAGGATCCAGACAGAATGATACTATTGGAAGAAAAAAAAAAAATCTCTAAGAAAAAGGAAGTAAAAAGTTTAAATATATTTATGACAACCACGGTTGTCAGGCATATGTAATCTATAGCCCTCATAAATTTCTCTCCCCTAGGAACAGTGGGAGAGAAGCAGTAACACTGATGATATTTCATTCAAATTACCATGAAAAAATTCAAATAATCTAACATTGAAAATGAGCAAATAAAGATTCTAGACAAGGCTGGTTTTGAGCACAATTTCTTATATATTTATACTGCTAATGGATAGATTCGGATTTCAATGTTGCTTAGGTGCCCTAGGCATTCTGTGTCAAATTGGTGTGTTTGAACTTGAATATTTCCTCTATGGAATAATACGGATGAACCAAGACAGACTAATACATAACGAAGAAGGATATATTTAAAAATATATCCTCCAGACTCCTAAGGGAAGGCTCTTCAAGGAATCCTTATTCTAATACTGTGTAAAACACCAATACCAATTTAACATTAATGTAGTGAATCTGAAGGCTACTACCTGCGTGTATTAAGGCCTACATGGGCCTACATGTAGCACCTACGTTGAAAAACTACTTTTTTTTTTAATTTGAAATTCCAAAAGTTGTTTTTTATACCTGTCACTTTAACACTTAAGATAAGATGCACTACAATTTCACAAGAAAAAATTTCAACCACGTAACTTAATAAGCTTATTCTTCACATGCCTTTCCCATTTGTAGGTGTGCTAGCCACCTTAAAAGACTAGCCCCAGTAGACTTGCTAATTAAGCCTTGGGTGTCACCAGAATGGTAAATCCTTGTAAATTAAATTGTCATTTCAAAGACAAGAAATAGTAAAAATGTTGTGTCAGATTTGCAAAGGATTTCATTAGCTTTGTGTCTTTGTCTAAGAAAAAGCTGTCAATACAATCTGTAGCTCTTCTGCCATTAGGGAATCTTGTGTTAACAGAGCAAGGCTGCATCTTTAGACAGTTCAGGGCTCTTGTCAATAAAATGTAATGGAGAATAAAAAACTTGGGAGTCTTTTACCAAAAGTTCAGGCTATTTTCAGGGCTAAGTCCAATTAATGATAATGGGGAACTACTGTTTAAATCCTCTGTGCATGAGTTCTACTAAAAGACATCATGAAATATAAATACCTGGGTAAGAATGAACAAAAAGCAGCAGAAGACTATTTCAGAGTTCATTAAGTGCAAGATTATGTGCTTTTTCATCTTCCAGCTTCTGTGAGGAACAGTTAAATGAGAATCAAAGCAGAGTAATTCTTAGTGTATAAGCTTCAGCTAGAGCCTGCTTTAGCATGTGTAGGACTTTAATTTCAGGTATGTATTTTAGCAAAGTAGTAACAGTAATAGTTCTTTGATTCTGTAGTTCATTTCTTAAAAAAAAAAAANTGTTTTGTTATTTCTTTGAAAAAAAAAAAAAAAAAAAAAAAAAAACCAAAAAAAGCCCCTACATTTTGGGTATATTAACAGTCTTTCATCACAAAAGCTTTTTCTGTCTTTGAATTTGTTTTGTCCATTAAGGAGGAATTAAGTGACTACACTGACATCTGGACAGAATCATCAGTTAGGGATTGGAAAGCTTTGCCTAGCCCTTTTCTAGATGGTGGGGGAAAAAAGGCAGCAAATGGTGTTCCAGTACAATTTTTTTTATAAGAGTGACTAGTTCAAATTCTTTTTCCCTTATTTTGGCATTTTACTATGCAATGAAAATATAAACTTATGTGGTTTTATTTCATTAAACATACTGGCTCTTTAGGTTCTTCTGTATGCATTAATGAACACTGGTTTTGATTACTGACCACAGTTAGCTCTTTCACTAAAAGAACATTTGTCCTGGAACATAAAATTAGTTGGGAAGAATGGAAGAATTAGTATACTGAGAAAGGGGAGTGAGGAGGTGCCTATATGGGCGAGCTGGGATTGAGGGTTAAACCCAGGGGGCACTGAGCAGCTACTCACTCAGGCTCCACACCCCCTACATCCAGTGGAACAGAGGTAAAGTCAAACAGGAATAAAAACAAGAAAACTTAGGGATCAAGATTAGTAATAATAAATCATATAATAAATATTAATAATGGAAAATATTTATTCTTTAATAAGTGAAGGATAAGTGGAAGAGAAAAAAGAAGACAAAAGATGCATAGGCACTCCCAAATCCCATGGGTTGACCAATGCTCAGTCTCAATTCCTGACCAAAAGATGGCTAGCCCTGCTAAAATCCTCTTTCTGCTTTTATTGATGGCCATTACATTATAAGGCTTGGAATATCTTTTTGGTTATTTTGGATCATCTGCTCAGTTCCCTCCCAAACTATTGTTCACCCACAATCTACTCTGTGTGGGGACAGAGAAATCCTTGATGCTGTGCAAATGTTGTTCAGCAAAAGCTAGAAAATTAGTGTATTATCAGTACTAGTTAAGTTAAAAATTCTAATATGTAAGAGATGCTTTGAAATAAAATGGAAAATTGACTCTGTCACAATCAGGCCAAATACAGCTAGGGAGTTTAAATTATAGGCCCTTTAAAAATTAACTCATTTTCTGAAAGCCCCATATACAAGAATCATAGAATTAGGGAGGAACTGTCAGGTTTTATGTTTTCTTTTTTACCCTTACCATATACATCTATGGGTATTACCAAACAACAACATCAAAAATAAGCAATAATGGCACTTAACCATCGAATTTAGGAAAAGTAGTATTAATGGAAAACATATATATCCCAACATTAGAAGGCAAGAGAAAAGAAACTAAGATGATATATTTCAAAATGTCTCATGACTAGTTTTAAGTTAGCTTCTTGATATTTTGATGCCTCATTATCTCATTATCTTCAAAATTTTGAGAGTAACTTGAAGAGCTTTTCTCTCAAAGAGATCGGAACAAATTGCTGTACAAATTTCAGTTTACCCCAAATTGTCAACATTTATATAGCCACACAAGAATGCAAGAAGGTTGGTTGGGAATATTTTGCAATGTGCTATATGGCATTGTCTTCCAGTAAAATAATCAGCACACTGAAATTTAGACCTTTTTATACTACAGTACTTTGGAACTTTAAGAATCAGCCAGATCCAGCTTCCAGAAGCTGACATGAAAAGTGTTAAATTTAAGATGTTTTAGAAGCATAATAGAGAAATCAGCAGTATAATCAGACTTACTATTGCTACCGCCATAGCACCAATCCTTATTTTTATTTACATATGCTAATGTACAGAGACATGCAATTTCAGTGAAGCACTATGTGCTGTGCAGGTAAAACTCTACACAGCAATTAGAACTCAAACACTTTTTATATAAATTTGAAATATTTTTAATTTTTTTTATTTCTAAAGCTGACAGTGAATGAAAGGTTAATTTGCTTTAAAATAAAACTTTTCATCAACGTGAAATATTAGTTACACCTATAGGAATCTACTTTAGAAAAAAAAAAGAGAAGAGAAACATAATACATAAATCAATGTGTCTCAGTAATTTACAGGTCTTTGTGCTCACAGTTGCACCTAATCTGTGTATATTATTTAGAGGCGCAGGGTCATTTTTCAGATATATCACTGAACTAATAAAAGAAGATCTTTGTTCCAAGCAAGGAGGGATATCTTTAAATTTTATTATTAATAGTCTTAATAATAGTGAAACAAAATGCACATGCTTCCATGATATGTTGGCTCTCCAAAAGCTTTTATGAATCTTAGGGTTTCATATAATTTTCCAATACCAGGTAATCACTGTAATGTTACCATACTTTGGAAAATGCATACACATAGAGTCTGCATAAGATTTAATAGTCTAAATGGCTTATTAACTCCCATCCCCAGCTGAGGCACATTTATGTTTTGAAATAAATAATGATAATTCTTGCTTACTTTACTGCTAATAGAAGATTCTTCTGCCATGCTGTGGAAAGAAGCACTGCCTATAATACACAAAAGTAAACTCCAGTCTCAAGGAAATGCACTTTATCTACTTATTGAGCAAACTGAGTCACTGTTAACTTCTTTACTTTCCTTGTGGTTAATATATCGTTAGGGCATTTTATTAATGGTCCTGAATAGTCAGCATGTGAGAGATTTGGCTCTGTATAGCTCTAAGTATGTTTCCAGGACAGTTCAAATGAAGAAATTTGTTACTGACTATCATTTCAGACTTAAACTGATCACAATTCAGGAAGGACACTACAGATCATGAACCTTTAACACTCTGTATATCTGCAGGAAAGAGATGTCCAACAGAAAACATAATGTTTATATCCCAGGTTACTAATTTCACTTATGAGAAAGAATAACTAGATTAATGGCCTATATAAAAGTTCATGTAATTCTGTCTTTTATCAGTAAAAATTCCAAAGTTAGGACTTTATATTTCCCTATTTCACTGATCCATAATTTTGCTACATGAAATTCACATTTATTGGTTTTTATCTATGAAGACATGGATCATCAACATAATAGGCAGCAGATCTTTGTTGTCAAACTGACGTATGCATCTGCACTCCTCTGGTTTCCAGGTCCTGTGCTATGTAAGCCCTACTCCTAGATTGTTCCACTGGCTCTGTTGGAGTGTCTTGTCAGGGAAATGGTGAAATGAGCTGCCCACAACACTGACTGTGGGTTAGTGCATTTGTAAGTGATCACGAGATCCTACATTTTAGCAGTTTTGACATGCATTTTTCCCAGCACTGGTGTTCTCAAGCTGGGCCTTGGACCAGGAGACATGTCCATGAAACTCTAAATCTGTAAGTCCAGGCACATTTTCTAAGATACTGGGTTAGAAGAGACTCTCAAATATTCCATATGGGCCTCTTCTGCATGCCCAGATGCCATCAGAAAATTGACAGGGGATGTGAGGGTGTGACAGGGTGGCTAGAGGGGAGTGGTGTGTGTATAATGCTTTTTCTAACAGCATGTCATTAAAGGAGAGGAGGAAGAAGGAAATTACATGGTGGGTTGGCAGTAGAGTGTGGCATATGAAGACTGCTGGCATAGATTACTGTCCTGCTGTAAATGAATATATGCACTGAACAGTCAGTATGTACTAAAGTGCAAAGAAGCAGCATTCAAAAGCAAACTATCCTCCTTTCAAATTTTTCTGCTGAAGGGAGTCCCATCACTACCCAGCCTAAAATACAAAATAATATCCTGGAAGAAGACTGAAAGGGAGAAATTTTAGTCTCCAATGCAAAGATAATTTGATGTAACAGATTGGACAGAGTCAATGCTTTTTTCAGGGATTCTGAAAAAAACAACATCAGGGAATGATAAGAGATCTCTGTGGAAGAACTATATGCAGAAAGTAATGTGAACATTGCAATCACTGCAAAGTCAGTTCTTACTGCTTCAAAACACCACGTTTTCTGATTTTATTTAATTAAACATTAGCAACTCAAATGAAAGACATAGAAAACAGTCAAAATATGTATTTAGTATACGCAAATTTTAGTAGACCAAATGTTGGCTCTACCCTTTACCTCATGTGGTTTTGCCTTTAACTCAGACAAGTGGAAGTCTGTAACTTCATACATCATGAACCAGCTAATTTTGTCATATTTACAGCTGAAAAGCAGTAGTACCTAAATGTATGAAGTCACTACCCCTTTTGCTTTTATTTCACAGTTTTCTGCTTATTTCTGTGAAAAGACACGTTTGATAGGTATGACATTGTATGATACCTACAAACTATGTGTGTTATTGCTATGTAATGGTATGGGGCACATTTTAGTGTACAGGTTAGAAGGCTGAATGGCTAACTGCTAGCCGCTAGTGACTGTTTTAACGTGGTGGGTTGACCCTGGCTGGCTGCCAGGTGACCACCAAAGCCTCTCTGATTTCCTTCTTCAACTGGACAGGGGAAACAAAATGTAATGAAAGGCTTGTGGGCAATATAAGGACAGAGAGAGAAAACTCAGCAGATGTAAAACTGACTCAGCTTGGGGAAATCACTTTAATTTAAAATCAGGGTATGATAATGAGAAATAAAACCAAATCTTGAAAACATCTTCCCCCATTCCTTTCTTCTTCATCGGCTCAACTTTGTTCCCAAATTCTCTACCTCCTTCCCTCAGTGGCACAGGGGAATGTAGAATGCAGGTTGTTGGTTCATCATGTTGGCTCTGACTCTCCTTCCTTCTCACATTCTTTCCCTGGTCTAGCAAGATCCCTCCCATGGGAGATAATCCTCCATAAAATTCTCCTTCCCACAGACTGCACTTCTTGAATTGCTCCACTGTGGATCCCTTCCACAGGATGCAGTCCTTCAGGAACAGGCTGCACCAGCATGGGTCCCCTGTGGAGTCACAAGTCCTGTCAGCAAACCTGCTCTGGCATGGGTTCCTCTCTCCATGGATTCACAGCCCCTGCCAGGTGTCTGCTCCAGTGCAGGCAGACCACAGGGTCACTGCCTGTTCCAGGCATCAGCCTGCTCCAGCATGGAGCCCACAGGATGCAGGTGGATATGTTCTCCATCATGGAACTCCCAGGCTGTAAACACACACCCTCCCTCATCACAGGCTCCAGGGCAATCTCTGCTCTGGTATCTGGAATACTTGCTCCTCCTTTTTCCCCACTGACCTTGGTGTCTGCAGAGCTGCTTCTATCACATTCTCTCTCCTCTGTTTTGGACACATTTGCTCTTGTGCAGCAGCATTTCTCCCCTTCTCAAATTCTTTATCTCCACAACACTATCAATGTCTCTGATGGGCTCAGCCACAGTCAGCAGCAAGTCCATCTTGGAGACAGCTGGCACTGATTTCATTGCATATGGAGAAAACTTCTAACTTTGTAGGTCCACCACTATCAAAATCTTGTCACAAAATGGTACAGAACATTTGAAATATAGAGTACGTGTTCCATATAATTAGATTTCACATTAAAACCTTAGCATCTCCAAGTGAACACTCCCAGTTTATTGTTTGAAATCATTATGTGGGATATCTCTCTTAAAAATTTACAAAATGTCATCGTTATTCACAGTATAACAAACTTACTAGTACCTATTCAAGACCCTTCATGTCACTGAGGCTTGGTGAGGACTAAAATTTTTCACACTTTGCAGGATTTTTCTTGCACATATTCATCATACTCTAGGTTTGCAGAATTTAAGCAAGATGATTTTCTTTATATGTTACAGTACTATCCTGCAGGCTTTTCAAATTGGTCATAGCACTTCTCAAAGTAAATTTTGTTGCTTCTAATGTGGTTCCTCATAACAGGAAATGTTTGCAGAATTGGGCACTTAGTTTATATTTTTATTTTTCTGGGTCTCAAACAGTGAAAACAAGCTGCAGACAATCTGATTTGGTAATAGCAGCAATACATGCAATATGGAGTATCAGTCAGACTGCTTAAAGTTAGTAAATGCAAAATAAAAAGAGATACACTTCCAAGAATAGACACCTAAGAGTGGTGTGGAAGGGGAAGTAGTAGTTTAAATAGTACTTAGAGCTAAATTGAGGAATAGCCATATAGGCATATGACACTCACTTAAGTAAAAAACTCCTAAATATTAGTGTAAGCAGCTCTCTAGCACATACACCAACCACACCTCGTGACAAGAAAGATTTTTGACAGGTATGTCACATGTGACTCGTAGCTGTGTTGCCTTTCCAGGAAGATCACCAGGAAGCCTCTGAATTTGATCTGAGATTTGTGGCTGCAGGAAACAGAACACGGCTTGTGGTGATGTGGGTTGTGAGGGAATTCAGGGCTAAACAAGGATTTTAGGTGCAGGAGTGTTACTTGGTACAAGGGTGCCACAAGGATCACTTTTATTCCATACTCCACTCTACTAAAGGGGGTTAATGTATTTACATATTTTCTTACATCACATCAATGATATGTGTTTTTAAAAAATCAAGGAGAAAAAGCCGTGTGAATTTTTCCTTCACATATTTTTTTAAATAGAAAACAAAAACTCTTATTTACACTAAAACCAACAGACAAAAGTTTGAAATCAACAGTCAAAAAACATTAATTGAAAGCATACAATTTTTAGAGTTAAAATCTGATCATGTACACATGTAAAGGACAGGGCATAGACCTCTTGGCAGCAGTGTTAAATACTACTTCTGTGTTGAGCTTGCTCATCAGTACCCACAAACTTGTCAGAATATTCCAAGCCACTACACCACAACAGAACCTAAATCCAGCATATGCATGTTTTTTAATATAGGATTTTTTGTTTACACTTCATATATCATCTACCTTTATTCATAATATTATGGCAAAATATTTATAATACTGTACAAGAACAGTATTAACAGCTAGGATCTATTTAGTGTGGTTTAAATGTAAGCACACTGTTAGTTGTGTTAAGTATGGGTTTGGAGGCGAATATGAAAGTTCAATATTCTCCCACGGATTTGTTTTTGCTCAGGATAGAGCATTTGGTAAATGTTACTAAGCCTCTTCCCTTGTGTAAGTATATTGATTGCATATGTGTAGCTCTTTATCTCTTTTGCAAATAAATCTCATGTACAGCAGATATAGGAAATGCAAAAGACCATCTGGGCATCATTGACCCACTCTTCTCAAATCTGGCAGACAGTTTAGCATACAGTTTATTTTTTCAGGGTATATAGTGCACTATCCTGACAGCTCAGAAAACATACTTAGGGGAATTCTGTATTTTTTAGTATGTCAGTAGAGAATTTCATTACAATTGTCTTTCTGAATGAACTGTTTTATCCAAGCTTGAGTTTTTCACCTTTGGATTTTCAAAAGCCTCACAAAAAAAAATCCTCAGCAATAAAGGTGTTTGGTGTTAGAAGCTTAAAACTGAAGACAGACAAAAAATGAATACTTAATACCCCATACAATCAATCATTTGATCTGGGAGGAAATGTGATTACCTTTGTATTACATGACTGTATCCAGATTTGGCCTAAATGTATACAAGTTTCCCATTTGCTAAAGGATCAGAAAGAAATATAAAGATAATTTAGCTATGTTGATGTTTCCCCATCCATTTAACCTGATTCTTTGGTTCTCTAGGTCATAAGTGCATTTAGACAAAATTACTGACCCCAACTTCCTACTCAACATCAGACAAAATTATACAGTGTTGAAGAAAATCTAAATTAAAGCATATTCTAGTGGATGTGTTTCACTTGGAAGAAACTTAAAAATAGTCCTCAGCTGCAAAGTGTTTCAAACTGACTGAATATTCTTTTTGTTTAAATGGAAACAAAAGGAAAATCTGAACATACACTAAATAATTTAAATTGTACAAACAACTTGTAAAAAAAAATTCACTGTCTGTACAATTACTATAAGAAATAAAACATAATTACCTCTAGAACAAGAAAACTATTCTATTCTTACCTGTGACTATCACACTGCTAGTTAACTGTCAGAAATATATGCCAAGCAGACAGGTCATAAGGCTGGGCCAGATTTTCCTTTGTGACCTGACTGCTTAAAACAATCTGCTTTTGGCAGAGAAATCCTTTCTGTCCATAACAGTAACTTGAAAATTCCACCAAGACAGAGAGAGGCTGAGGTAAGTGAATCTGGCTTTTGCACAATGCAATGAGAAATGCTGAGTCTCTTCTCAATACTAAATCTAGGAATTCATACTGATACCTGCATTATTCAAGTTCTGTCTGGTACAGCTCCTTTTTGTACAATAAGTTGGCCTAGATGCTGAGATATTGTAGTAATACCATTGCACCAGAAGATGGAATAGAGTCATGATAGGACTTTCTTAGCCAAGTGTGGGACAAATGGCTTATCCTAGTTTGTCAGTACTGCTGCTATCATGACAATTTTCAAGAGCAGAACTGTTATGCAAGGAGCAATGAAATTTGGTCTTAAGATTTCTTGGAAATTTAGTCCACTTGTATATGGATTTTACCTTAAGCAATTAAGGGTGATGAAAAAGTGCAAATCAATTAGGATCACAACTGGTATAGACATATTAATTCTGGATAGTAAGAAATTCACTTCTCCTAGCTGACTGGATGTTCTGGATTTGGGTGGGACAGAATTACTTCTCAGCAGCTGTTACAGTGCTGTGTTTTGGATTCAGAACAAGAATAGGGCTGTCAACACACTGATGTTTTGGGTTTTTGTTAAGCCATGTTTATCCCAAATCAATTTTCCTTGTGTCATGCTCTGCAACTGAGGAAGTGAGCAAAAGAAACTGGGAGGGAGCAGAGCTGGGACAGGTGAACAGAAGGATATATCACACCATAGAATGTCATGCCCTGTATATAAACAGTTATTTGGAAGAGGCTGATCTGGGTTTGGGAATGAGGTTCTGGCATGGGTCAGTGGAGGATGAGAAAATGTATTGTGTGTCACTTGTTTGTACCTTATTATTATCATCACTATTATTATTCACCATTTTTACTCTATTCTACTTTATTTTTAATTATTAAATTGTTCTTATTTCAACATAAAGGTCTTATTTTGATTCTCCTCCTCATTCCACCAAGGTAGGGGAAGGGGGAGAGAGTAGCGGTTGAGTGAGAAGCTATGTCGTACTTAGATTTCAATTGGGCTTAAAACAACAACACTTGAATAGCCAAACTCTTCTGTGTATATCTGTTTCCTTTTACACATTTAATCTTCTCTCCCTCAATATCATGCTAAGTATCTTGTTTTCTGGCACAGGAAGTTCTGTTTTGGCCTAATTATATTATTTTATGATAGTGCCAGAGTCACAAATGACAGATCAGAAAAAAAGGAAATCCGGTAAGTTAGGGATGAAATCTGACATAAATTTACTTTTACTATAATGTTAGAAATCATTAAGGGAAAAAAAATCTCAGTGACATTTTACCTATTGTAATCTAAAAGATGATCCATGTAGACTTTAACTTTGCAAACAGAATTTCCTTTGACATAGGATTCTTCCTAGGAGGAGAAAAATAATGTTAAGAAGTTGTAAAAGAATAGATTTTTTTTTCCCAGAGAGTTTTATTGTATTAGTAACTCCACTGGTTTTGCAGTAATAAAACCTCAATACATTAATTTTTTTATTATACACAAATTTAATAGCATAAGGAGGTTAATACTAGAGGACAGGTTTCAGAGCAATAATACCTCAGCTGGTTTTCATCCTTATTTGATAAGAGATAGTTATAAAATACATCTTTTTGAGATGAACTAGAGGAAAAATAATTTCTATAATTATGGTCAAAATGCAACCCCATGTCATGATTGAAAATCCTGATAGTCTCACATATCTGATCATTAAATCATAGCATTTTATAACCTGTGGGAAGCCTGGAGACCTTGCAGTCTTATTCAGCATTGCTTTGCACACAGCACAGTTGCAGAAATCCTTTGTAGGAAAGGTACAATACTTTCCTTCACAGTCATAGTGCTTGAATGTCTTCTGACGTTTTCTGATTTGGCTTGTCCTTTTGCAAGGACACTTTTCTACAACATGCAGAACAGTAAGTGTTGGCCTTTTAGATGGTATTTGCACAGTTACAAAAATAATTTACAGTAAACAAGTAAAATTATATTGTCTGTCCTTCATCCAAGACAAAACCCACACCTGACTAGTTCTATAAAGACAAAAAGACTGTGCTTTAATGCACATTTAACTGAGTGTATGAGAGATCATGGACTCACAGAATGGTTTGGGCTGAAGGGATCTTAAAGATCACCTAATTCCAGCTCCCCTGCCATGGGCAGAAAACCTTCCACTAGGACAGGTTGCTCAGAGCCACAACCAATGTAGTGTTGAACGCTTGCAGGGATGGGGAATCCACAACTTCTCTGTTTCAACAACCTGTTCCAGCGCTTCGCCATCCTCACAGTAAAGGATTTCTTGCTAGTATCTATTATTAACACATCCTTTTCCAGTTTGAAGTGATTCCCTCTTAATCCTGTCACTACAAGTCCTTGTAATAAGTCCCTCTCTGGCTTTCTTGAAGCCCCCTTCAGATACTGGAAAGCGTTCTAAGGTCTCCCATGAGTCTTTTCTTTTTCAGGCTGAACAACCCTCAAGGTCTATCAGCCTGTATTAATAGGAGAGGTGCTTGAGCCCTCTGATTGTGGTTCTCCTCTGGACTCACTCCAGCAGGTCCACGTCTTTCTTAGGTTGGTGGCCTCATAGTTGGACGCAGTACAGCAGGTGGGACCTTCATCTTCTCTATGCCAAACTTGAACAATAGGTAAATTTACAAGAGATGTGACTCCACACTGGGCACAAAATTTAGACTTTCAGAAAAGATTTTGGAGGCATGTGACACTGAGGGTAGTACTTATTCTGTGGAGGATATCCATACAGAGAGTGGTTTCAAAACTAGTCCATAGAGAAAGAAAGGATGTTTAATTTCTGTATATATTTATCTCAATGTGAGGACTCACAAGGTACAGTGATGACACTGAGCAAACCCTGCTTATCAGCCTAAGAGAGAAAACAAGTACTGGAGAAAAATCCACCACTCCAAAAAAAGAAATCTGTGGAAGAATGTCACATGTTTAAATCTCTGAGAGATTTTAATAGTTGCTCTCATAATGTCTCGGCAAATGAAAGGAAGGAAGTAAGTTTAGGATTGCCTCCTAAGGCCTTCTTGAGAAAGTATGACATATGGGCATTCTGAGATCTGGCCACAGACAACAGTCCCCTGCAAGATCTAGGCAATATTTCAATTTCCAGGACGGCCCACTGAGCTGGCGGAGGGCTTTGCACTGAAATTCTTAGACAGGCCTTGCAGAATGCCTCGTCAAAAATCTGTTCTCTGTTTCATTTGAGATTCAACATGGTAACAAGCAGCTCACTCATTATTTCAGGAGAATTTAGCCAGGAAGTTTAATTAATACAATTCCTTTAGGGAACAATAATGAAATGTTTTTATCCCTTGAAACACTGTATTAAATATATTGCCTGTGTTAGATAATAAAATTAGTTACTCAGCCTGCAATGACTTGCTGTTAAACTAGAAAAATGCCCAGTGCTTAAAAAGGTAAAATATAAATATTATTTTTAAAAAGTGATGAAATGGAGCAAGATACATGAAATGAAATGCAAGAAATCAGGCTGCAAAATATTCTGCTTCCTCTACCATTTTCTAATTGAAATTAATATGTCATTTTCTCATTGGTTCATTTTTCCTAAAAGGGAATACTTTGTACTGCACAGAGATGACACAGGTCCAAGCCCCAGCTGGAGGGTTAAGGCCCTGCCTCAGAATCCAGGTCCTGGCAATTCTTACTGAGGTTTCTGTTTTGGGGGATTTCCTCTGGATTTTGTTATTTCAGTATATTTTTCAGGGAATTGGTCTTATATTTTGAGTCAAATGAAGAAAACGTGAAGGAACAGAACTTTCTTTGGTATGGGATTTGGATGACAAGGTTATTTGTCTCACCCTGTGTGTCTCAAATTCTGTAAATGTATGTTTGTTAACTGAAAATATTTGTTGTTTAAAAGAGGAGTTTTATTTGCAAATTTAAATAAAAGGGTTGGCTTAGTTGCATGAGAACCTTAAAGGAATATTTAAAAAAAAACCCTAGGGTTTGCTAAATAAATACAAAAGACACAAAATTTGTCTGGGGTGAAGAGGTTAAAGATGTCATTTGCTGCAGTCAGTAAAATGTTCAATGTTTCATGTGGTTTCACTCATAGCAGTATTAGATGGGAACAGAAATGTTCCGAATGGGTTATCATGATTTTTTGCTCTGGCTTTGTGTATTCCTTCTTCATTTTCCTTATTTTTATACCACTGAGAAAGCACAAATATAGCGCCTGTTTTTTCCTTCCATATTCCCGGTTTAGTCTAGAAGATGGTAAAAATATAATCTGGTCTTCTGATTTTCTTAATCCCTCACAACATTTTTCTGAACTTTCCTGAAGGTGTTTGGTCTCAAGCCTCTTCTGTCATTAAAATCTTCATCTTAAAACGAAGGAATGTGGATGAATAGAAAAATGAATTAACTTTCACTTTGGTTTCTTCTGTCTCAAAGAGCATACTTCTTTTTAAAATTTTCATTCCTCTAAAAAACTTGAGTTTTTTTTGTTCTCTGATGGTGGTAGCAATGAATAAAAAAACCAATTAGGACTGACTACAGCTGTAGTAACTTCTGTGTAACTAGCAGAGTTATGCAGAATTTTCCAGTTCAGCATCTCTAAACCACATATTCCTTAGGCTAAGCTCTCTGAGCAAGTATCTAGATTTTCCAGGTTTTGTTCACATTTAGGCAGTCTGGGCCAAAATTTTTCAAATTTGGATTTTACATTATTCACTAAGTAGAACTAAACTTATTCTATGAGAAACAGGAAAAAACACCAAAATTAAATTTCCCAAATAGGCCACATGACATGTCTCTGATCACCAGGAGCAAGGCACATTTAAACATCTGAGAAGAGAAAAACTTTGAGGAGAAACAGTCTAAATCAATTCTCGTAATGCATCTTTACCTTCACTCCTTTATTAATGCACACCCAGTTGTTTCCTTGTAATGTTCAGCCTTATTTTTCTTATTTTGAGAATGGCTTATAAAGTCATCTTTAAGAATACCACTTTACTTCATTTTCAGAATGCAGGAAAGTGCCTACTAGAAGATTAGAAAAGCAAAGAGTCACCCAGGATGGTTCTTGAAGGAATGAAAAGAGACCAGCTGTTGGCCATTATGTCATTTTTGTGTCACTGCTTCAATAGTGGCCTCTATCCACTGTTTCCCAAAATCTCTTGTAAAGGATTCTTGACTAGCTAAATGAATGGAGGAAGTGTCACAGCTGTGCCTTATGCCCACTTAGAGCTCTTCTAGAGGGTAGTAGCAAATGAAAACTTGACTCTTCTGCGATCTTTTCCATGATATGTAGCATCATGCAGTGGGGTATACTTATTTTCTGCTAAGTAGATTTTTTTCTGCTACCTTTTGGTCTACAGTACATAGCACATGAACAGTAGTTCCTATAGAAAACAGAAGTGACAGCCTTTTGCTGTCCCACGCCAATACAAACTGTGCACTTTCAAAGAGCTGTGGAAATATGAATGCATATCACTGTTACAACAACACATTACCAAGGCTAAATTTTCAAGGCACCTGTCTGAACCCAGTATTTCTTAGTACCCCTTGCCTTTTTCTCATGAATTCTATTGCCAAAATTGAGTTGTAGTCATATTTAGGAGCAGATGGTCAAATCCACTGCTGTGTCCAAGTAGGCTGGTGGGCATAGTTATCTGATGTGTTTAGAGATATGATAGCAAGCCAAGCATCTCTCTTGATTCACCACCTAGGGATACACTCTCAAGTAAAGAGAGATCCCCCTCTGAGAAGAGTAGTTGCCAGATTTCAAAACATTTGCTGAATGTTTATAGAATTGTATTTGTCCCTGGAAATAATACTGCTAAATAGTCACATTTTCACAGCTACTTTTTCAAGTGAATTCATAAACAGATGCTAAGTGTAAACATGTAAGCTTCACATCAGTACCATGTTGTATTTTGAATATTTACATGTTTTGCTTAAGAGACACTGCAACCCATGTTCCATGACGTAATTGGACATCTGCTTACTAGGCCAGCTGACTCAATTAATTCTAAAGGTTGTTCTTGGTAGGGAAGAGGAAACTACCATGGGTGATTTCCTGATGAACTTATCCAAGTGGGTATTCCCAATTTCTGCCTAACATAAGGCCAAAATAAAATTTCATTTTCTGAAACATTGTTCACTATTTTTTGCAATGCTTTGAAGACTCATAAATGTTGCCATCTCCCAATCTAATTAATTCAGACCAGAATGTTTGATCTCAACTTGTCCAGTCAATGAGATAAATGGTATTTATCTATCTATAGAGATTGTGCACTGCAACATGCTAACCTTACTTTCATTACTCAACATGCAATTCTGTTTTTCAAAACAGTATACACTCTTAGTTTGAAGAACACAGCTCAGTACTACAGAAGACCTGCTATGTAAATATCACTCTGTAAATGCTCCCTGAAAACATATTACCTTTGATGAAACAGTGGTTTCAATTAATCAGATATAGTGATGTAGAGAAGGAATCTAGCTACAAAGAAGTTTCTTAAGACTTTAACATCAAATATGATTATGAGTATTATCAGACAGCTTAGTACTGAAATGTTTTTTTCTAAAAATCAGGTTTATCTAAGACTGTCTAAGGTAAGATCAAGACAGTTGGAAGTGATATAATCAATTAAATGGCTTAAAGTTGCTTTAGAGGTTCATTCACAATACATGGAAAAGCCATTGATTGCAATTAGATTTAGAATTAGTCAGCAAATTTTGTTTAACATAAGAAGATAGCTAAGTATACCCACCTCTTGCAGGTCAGCAAGGAAAGCTTGAAGGAAGCATTTGTAGCAAGGCTGATGACTCAGCACAGGACAGTTTATAGATCCATACCACTTCTGTGGGCCCTTATAACACAGAGCAGTGAAAATCAGTTTCAGTTCCTGAAAGACGCAGCTGCTTGTGAAAGTGACATTATATGTGCCACTTTTCAAAAGCAAAAATCATCATGAATATGCAATAGCCCACTTTGGCTTTCAGCCCAATCTCACCACACATGACAAAACTATGTGGAAAAGTGTACAGTACTGTCTTCAGTACCAAGTCACATGCTTTGCTTTTATTGTGGTCTACCAGAGCATGGTTTGCGAAGTTCCAGAGCCAATTAAACAATATTAACATGTGTAACTATTATTATCATCAGATTTGCAATATTATTTATATACAGATATATGTGGTATTAGTGATTTTTGGAAACTGAGAAGCACCATCAGTATTATTGCCACAGCACAAAGAAATTATTCGAGCATTATGTGGGCTGCTTTCTAATGTGTAATATCCTTAACTATAAGCTATCCCATTAGCTAAATATTAAGCCCTTCCATGAATTCTACAGAAGGAATATATAGATCCAAGCAAGGTTCAGATCAGGTTTTGCTGGAAAATCTCAGCGCTGAGACCTCTACCTACATGATTTAGTGGGAAAAAGCTCTACAAATATCCCAGTGAATCATCTCATTCTCATTCACAAATATGAAAGTAGGAGACATGTAAGTTCATTATATGACAATATTTGTTAAGGGAGTTGTATTTTGGAAGAAGAAAGAAAACCCAGTTCCAGGTTGAAGACGTTACCTGAGTCTTTGGTTTTGTATGTAGAGTAGAGTTGTAAAGAAAAGATGTAATGAAATATACAGGTTCAGGCTTCATTCTGCATTTTCTGCTACATGTAACAGAGATGTGCTTCCTACAACTAAATACAGCCCTCTGATAGAGGGTTTCCAAGCTTGTATAGAGAGACATTAGCTATTTCTTTTAATTGCTTAGGGTTGGAAAAGACCTCTAAGATCATTGATTCCATGCTGTTAACACAGCATTATCAAATCCACCATTAAACCATGTCCTTAAGTGCCACATCTGCACATCTTTTAAATACCTTGTGGGCTGGCAAATCAACCACTTCTCTGGCCTGCCTGTTCCAGTGCTTGAACACCTTTCAAAGATGAAATTTCTCCTAATATCAAATCTAAGCCTCCCCTGGCAGAACTTGAGGCCTTTTGCTTTTCCCTTCAGCTTATAAAACATTTTGTCTGTCTTTACACCCTGACTCTATAACAAGACTCCCAGCAGCGTGTCTGCGTTATCAGCCTTTCCCCTGATTCTTACTCATAAGAACTTGGCCTTATCATCACCATCATCAATATCTAGAAAATCAAGACACTCCTAACACACTGGGTTATTCCACCACCTCTCTTCCTTTGCCTATCCCTTCTGAAGTGTTTATACACGTCCATTGCAGTACTTGGGTTTTGTGAGACATTCCATCATGTTTCCAGGATGACAACTATTTCATAGTATTTATGATCCACAACAGCTTCCACCTTCTTGTTTGTCATTTATGCTGAGTGTGTTAGTGTACATGAATTTTAGTTGGGATGTTCAATTTTTGGGGAAAGAAGCTTCAATTTTTATGTGACCTTGCATCTTTTGAAGTTTCTGGTATCAAGTTTGAAAGTTTTCCCTTTTTTTAGCAAAATGGCAGAAGATAATTCAAAAATTTTCCAGTTGCCTAAAACACAATAGCATTTTCTGGAAAGCCAGCAGCATATTGGCTGAGTCTAGAAATTCAGCAATGAGCAATCTTGTTATAAGTAATTTTGCCATGAGCAGTATACACCTTTTTATGTAGAAAAAGGCAACAATTTCCACGAGGAGAAAAAGAACTAGCCATCCATACCTACAAATACAGCAAATATGTGCTACATTTTTTATGAGTAAAAAGAGTGAAGGGGGAATTGCCTTGCTGTGATTGTGAGACAAACAGGTAATTATAGAGAAAAAACATGTTACGACTAAGCATCAAATGTTGTTCATCTCATCCTCTTGCAGCAGTTGTTTTGGTTTTTTTCTGAATGTATTTGGTTGATACTAAAATGCATTTGCTATTGAGGACACTGAGGACACTATTTTTCAATTAATAGAAAAAATTAAGGTCTTAATGCTTAGGGGGAAAAAAAAAATCATTCTGCAAAAAAAGAGTTTTGCCTCCAAGTAGCTAAGTAATTTTTACACTCTGCTGTTTTTTTGAATGAAACAGGTACATCCTTAAACTGAGAATTACTGCAGTAGATCATTATGTTCTGAAAAATATTTAAAATTATTGCTGCTATAAAATATTCAATTCAAACACACTTTCACCCCTTACCAAATGGTACCTTATCAGACAGGTTTTGATAAAAGACTATGCTATTTCTCCTTCAAACACTAGTGATACCTATATTATCTGCTCTGCCAATGCTCTGAGAGACGATTATTAATGCTTACAAAATAAAGCATTACAGCAATACAAAGGATTGTAGCATTGAAATATGAACACAGGCAGTGTGAAAATTCCTTTATTATTAAAATGCCAGTTCCATTTTTAAAACTGAGTTGAAATATGCATATCATAAAATACAGAAGTACAGGTAAGGAAAACTTTTAATCAGATGTATATGGATTTTCTGATTCCTATAAATAGACATTTGAAGGAAAGTATGTTTACGTAAATCAGGAACATCTCTGATTAGATTTAGCAATAAATCCAAAAGCTAATTTATGAAATTTGAATTTCTAAACTCATTAATTTCTTCAGGTCATCTCAAGCACATAACCAAATAATTTACCCAAATTATTCAAACAGGATTTTCATCAACTTTCATGCCAATTACATGCAAGAGGAAAGAAAAAAAGTTGTTGCTGCCTTACTATTCATTTCCTAGATGTTCAACATTGTTAATATCTAGTAGAATGCGTTCTTTGAAACCTGTATGGCTTAAACTTTCTGTATGTAGATCATTCATGTACCCAATCAAGTTGTGCCAAAAACTGTGCCTCCTAAGAGCTCCTTCATACTTACCTTTCCTTTCTTGCATTTAAATGTGGACTTTTCATATTTCATGTGGTTTGCAGCCTTGCTCCCTCTTCCATAAATCTTTGTGTTTGGTCTTCCTTCATAAACTTACAGATATCCCAATAACACAAAAATAACAGGAAATATATATTGCAATAAATTTCTTCCAGCTTTCATTTGCATTTTTTTTGTCCTCTTCTCAAGAATTAAGAGCAACTAATCGTGAGTCCTTGGAAAGCATACATTCAGGCTTTGCTTTTCCTACCTCAGTATCATGGCGAGTGATAGCAGAATAAAGCCAGCATGAGTACTCCTGCACTTTTATTATAAATTTATGTCATAGACTCCTCAAGTCATTTCATGATTTCTGTAATTTCCTATGTGCTCCTGTATGCTTCAATTCAATTGTGTAAGTAACATTGCCACACAATTTTTACTATTAACATATGAACCAGAAATACTAAAGATTAACAGGGAGGTTGACAGATACTTTTTAGGGTCTCAAACTATAGTATGGAATTTCCCAGAAAAGTTCCAGAAATATTTTCTGCTTTCATAATATATTTCACTGACCCAATTTCTGTGAAAATTAGTTGAACTATTATTTTCAGTAATCCAATATTCTGTTCTTTGGCAGTGTGTAACTGGACGGACGTTCAGTGTCAAGAGAAAGCCTTTGTTTAGACTTATGGTTATGGATTTCCTTAGAATTTTACCAGTATACATACAAATGGTCAGTCTCTGAGTATTTAAACAACAGTAAATGAATATTCATGGCACTCATTTTAGACATTTACTTGAGAATGTTTGGGAAAATTTTGTCTAATAGAAACATGTTGCATGATTAGAGATAAGGACATAGATTAGATAGACAGATACATCGATAGATAGATAGATAGATAGATAGATAGATAGATAGATAGATAGATAGATAGACAGACATATATAGTTATTAATTTCAAGGTAGAATCATGCTTAGTCATTTTTATAGAATCAAAGAAGGCATTGGGAGTTTTAGGTGTTAGGTATTTTCTAGTTGATTTATTTGAAACTAGGTTTCAGCCCTTGAGGCACAATTGTTGATTTCAGGAATTAATGACACAATGATAGCTTTTAGGATATAATTTCTTACGCTAGACTTTATTTCAACTAATCATCCCCCTTTAGACATACTATTGTATACTTCTTAAATGTTTTATTTAAAACACAGATTAGGGACTTTTAGAGGAAAGAAGTATAATTTCTTAATCTTTAGTTTTAAAGGAAGAAAGACATCTGTAAAACACTACAGAAAATGGAATTGTTGCTTAAATTTCCTTTGGTGGAAAAATGAATATATTTGGAATTTTCTTCTTCATCCTTCTGAACTTGGTTACAGTAATAATCAAATAAACACCGGAATTAATTTGAAATCTTAGAAACTCTTGGACTCACAATGTGACTTGAGAGATTATTTAGTTTTAAGAAGAGAAAATGCAAAAACAATAATAAAAAACCCCAACCCATAGAGTAAGGATAAAAGAGGAAATTCACTTTGTCATTTACATAGAATTGTACCCCTGGGGAGAAGTAAAGAGCAAATAAACAGTATTTCATCCCGTACAGTATTCATAGAAGACTTCCTGATGCAAGAAGAACTTTAAAAGAAATACCTTGATTTAGGTTCTGACAAGCTGGCATCTCTGAATTAAGAAAATTGCTTTATCAACTCTGAAAAATCAACTGAAAAAAAGAAATAACCCTTGTAATTCAGACAATGATTTAATTGTGAATAAATAAAATATTGAAACATGGATAAGCTGGAATTTCAAAATGGACTGATATGAAATATATTGCTTGCTTGTCAAGACCTTTTCTGAACAATAAAACCCTTATAAAACTCCTTTAAATGGGAATTCTGCCTACAATACGAAAACACAGGAAAAAAATTTTGAAGGAAAAATTGTGAAACAATTTTTTTTTAACCTATGAACCACAAAGCATTTACTTTAGAGAAGAGAAGAGAGAAACACTAAGATATGATATCTTAAGCATGGTGTTCTCATTTTTCAATATTATACATTAGCTGTTCTGTATGTTAATCTAATTAGCCCCGAAACAATTAACTGACCCTTCTGCAGACATGATGCATGTCCCCCCCATCTCCCCCACATCCTTGACAGAGATGTTGAGTGGGTGTTCTTTCTCTTTCATAACTTTCTCTTGATCTTTTTTCTTGTATCTTATTTTTATATGTACATGTAAAGGAGTAGCACACTTCAAATAATGTTTGGTCACTTCATATTTCTCTAGTCCTCTTCATTCTTCCTTTTATTTCTCCTCTTTCTTTCACTTTTTTCCTTTTCTCTTTTCCCTTTCTTTTTTTAAGTCTCTCCCTTGTAAGTTTCCCTCTCTAAACTTGTTTCCTTTTCCTCCCTTTCCTAATTCCCTTCACATGCCTTTAGCTTCATTATTTCTTGTATTTTCTTTCTCCCTCATTTTCCATTCCCTCTTCTACCCACATACAGACTCCGTTCTTTTCCTCCATAGAAAATTTATTTTCTGAAATTCATTGATCTCTGAAAATTTAGCAAGGGTGTTCATTTCCACTCATTGGTTTGGATAAGGCGTTATTTCTTAAAAAATGCTATGAAGGACATGATTATTTGTTTAGAGTGGAGAGTGGGGACCATTCAGTCTGGAATATAGGCAGTGAGCCATGTCATGATGTGCCCTGTGCTTTGCATTCCTATTCTCCCTGTGCTTTTTTTGCTCAAGAATTCTCTTGACAGCTCATGGTTTGTTCCTAATCACAGAATGGAGTTGTCTTGTAGAGCAGAAATGTTAGAAATAAAATTTGCATAGATTTTAACTTGTAAATAAGAAATTTCATTATCATTTCAGTCACACTAGGCCTATAGTTCCACTCAAGCCACGAAAATAGCCCTTGAGGTATGACAAGTTTGATATTAGAAAAATATCCTGTGCAACCAGACTAAACACCTGATTCTTAGTTTTCTGCTGGAACACGCTTGCATAATTTGTGTCAAAAAACAGTGCCTAGACGAGATCTTCTCACATTTTTTCTGAACAGCTGCTCTACACCAGACAAAATCCATAAAATCCAGATGTCAAGTAGTTGGGAAAGCATCTTTAAAGGAGTTATGGAATGACTACAAGTTACATGAGAAATTCATGGAGGGCCAAGCTCCATTGTATGACATATCCGTTATGTAACACTGTGAAAGCTGGTATAGCTTTTCATAGTGATAAGGACATCACAAGAAAAGCCAAACTACCAACCTGGATATCAAATTTTCAGTATCACAGAATCACAGAATGGGTCAGGTTGGCAGGGACCACAGTGGGTCATCTGATCCAGCCTCCTGCTCAAGGAGAGCCATCCCAGAGCACATGGCATAGCATTTCTCCATATTGCTCTTGAATCTTCCCAGTGAGGGAAACTCCACAGCCCTTCTGGGCAATCACTCAGACACCTGCACAGTAAAGTTCTTCCTCCCCTTCAAGTGGAAATTCCCAAGTATGTATACCCAAAATAAGAGCACAAACATTTTATCTAAGAAATTAGGCTGAATCATATTCCTCCCTAAAAGTGAAAGCTTCCTTGCATTATGTTTATGGTCTGCATTGAAACAGTGAATAAAAAATACCTGCTAGTGGCAGCTCAACATCTATATTATGGAATTATCAAGAAGCTATTGTAAGATCAAATCATGTTGATCTTACAATACAAGGAGATACAAGGTGGCAGTTGTTTTTACTCACGGACAAAAGTTTGAAATTGGCTACTGTCACCCTGGTTTTGAGGATTTTTCTAGGCCTTCTGAATTGTCTTTCATACGGGAGTCAGAATTTCTACTTTCCCACAATTTGTACTATAAACAATACCTTTGTTTTCCTAACTGTCCTTTGTTGTTTACATATTTTAGGTAGGCGGAGAAAGTTGATTGACAGTTGTCTTGACCAATGTGGTGTGGGAGGTGAGATTTCATCCTCCAATCCACAGGGACTTTTGGAAATGTATAAAATTGAGTTTTGTAAATAAACTCAACCCGTTTTTCTACTCTGCTCATCACTGTGCCCTCGTGAAGCTCTTTCGTGTCATGTTGCAGCAGAGTACCTGTTGCCTAGCTCATATTTCATCCTTGTTCCCATTACATCCATCCTTTCCTCTTTTCCCCAGAGAGAACAATTAAAGAGTAAGTGCTTTGTTTTGTTATCAGGATGAAACACAGACCCCAGCTACAGTTTTTACTGCCATGTCCAGGAGTTAATCAAACCTTTGTTTGCAATATATTCCCCTTATAGCACAATTGCTATGTAACTGTTGATTCAAGTTTTAATTGCCTGATAAATTGAGTGTAAAATCCTATGGTAGAAAAGGAAATCAGAGAAAAAGAGGATGGTTTTCTGACAAGTTGACATTAAAACAGTTTTCTCCTTACAAGTAGAAATCATTTGCGTAAATTTGAGCAATGGGACAGGCAGTTATAGATGACACCAGGTTATAAAGTCAATAAGCAGGAAATCAGTCCTTTACAATTCTTCTGTTATGGTCTTTTTATTATGTTAATCATTTTCACTACTCACAGAAATTAGAAAACAATAGTTGCTGCTTATGTCATCGCTGTGACTGTGCCAATTTCATTAATATCCTGCTGCAAAAAGTATATTTTTGGTTGTTTTTATTGAAAGTTATTCGGTAATTTAAATTAAAACACAGTGTTGTGAGGACGTTATATACATAGATTTTGCCTATAAAAAGGTTTGCTTGGAAAGTCAGTTAAATTTTGGATATGACATTTGACATAAAAAATTATAAACAACACTTCAAATTCCTATGATCTGCAAAATGCTGTATGTTTTTGTAAGAAGTCTTGTTTTCTATTATAAATATAATATTGCAAAATAAATTGTAAGTTTAACACAGCTTTTTAACAGCTGTGTTCAACTTACTATTTATTTTGTAAAACTGGATGTGTCTTCATTTTATGCATTACAAATTTTTCGCTTACTTGAATTTTTTTTCCTTTGGGCCTAAAAATGTTGATTTGGTGTGACTTTGGCCTGATTATAATAAGATCTCTCTGAACTCTGGCTCCACCTGCTATGGAAAATATACCATTCCATATATATGATGATTTTTTTCATAATAGACACGTATTTTTAATGTGCATGGAAATGCATTTGATATGCATATGTTTCAAAGGTAGATATTGGTCTTGTCACAACTCAATGGTTTACTCTGTGCCAAAAGAAGGAAGAAAAGACTGTCTACATATTATCATTAATATGTATAATGTATTAATAATTATACATCGTTGTTATACATATATAGTATTTTCAGGGAAGAAAAAGCATCTCCAGCATCATCTCCATGATATCCCCTTGTTATCCTTCTAGAACATAACACCCAGAAGGAACAACAGGCTCCTCTATCGTTACCTTGAAAGTGGGCAGACTAGATTAAAAGGAGGGAGAAAATTTAGATTTTATATGTTAAAGAGAGAGGACACAGCTGAAAGACCATTTTCTGTGATGATGCATCTTATTTTCCTTAAGATCTCCCACAACAACATCATAACTCCATCCTGTTTCCATACTCTCAATAAAACATTCATAAGAATGGAGCAATTTCTCTGAATCTTCTTATAAACACAATGCTTTACATAGTTCTTTATGAGTAATAAAGGTAGTTGTGAGTACCAAAAGGTGAAAATCTTAGGATTTACACATAATATTTCTCCCTTATTGGGTGTTATGTAGGATCCAGTAAACTCAAAGTATACTAAACTTTTAAAATGTTATTTATGAAATTTATCAGTAGTGCTCTTTAGAGGTTTTTTTAATGATTAGTTTCAAAGGATATCCAAAGACAAAAGCAAGAAACTTGAAAAACAACTGTGCAAAAAAACAAGTCACAAAAATAGACATTTCCATATTTCCACATGCACCGCCATTCCAGAAAACATGGAAAACCATACTGGCCTGTCTAGAAGATCTAGCGAACTCTTATAAGAAATTATGAGATTTCCCTAATTAGCTTAGCACTTGTCGCAGTACATATCGATTTTGACTGCCTTGATGAATCTTCTTAGGCATTCTCAGAGTTCTCTGAACGAATGGGTAGACTTTATTATCTTTTTGTATCTCATCATCCAAGCCTTGCCAGTAAGCAAACAAAACAGATACAAAGGTTTTTATTTTACTAGTGGCTCTTGCTTGCCAATGTTTTCATTAAGTAGCAGTTCTCTTTCTTCTCTGATCAGCAAATTCTAAAAATATATTAAAACTTACATGCGAATACTATTAGATATATGCATACACAATAGTAAATTATTTCTTTCTCTACAGAAATACTAAAATTATCCATAAGATTATTTCAGATGTTTTATCGTTGTACTGTGTCTGTTGGGATCTCTGGTACTTTTCTTTAGCAGACTTCTGAATTCATTGCAATATTGTTATTCATAGTTCTAATATTGCAATGTTACCTTTGTACAATAAACAACCACACTAACTAATTACTGCAGAATTTTTAATTTGAATTAGGCCTCCTATTTTTTTACAATATAAAATACTTTAATCTGTGTGCCATCATACATTATGCGTTGCTATAAAGGCATAATGTATGATGGCACACAGATTAAAGACAGAGGAACAAAGCAGCAATGTTCTGTATCAGTTTGCTTATTTTTCTCATGGTAAGTCACTTTTGCGTTTAAACCAGCCCTTCTCCCCCACCCATAAACAGGCTAGTGAGCTCTAAAAGTCAATATAGAAGGCCTATGTATTTGTCTCTTTGGGAACATCATTCCTGAGAGCAAGAGAAACAGGTATGGAGTTATGACCAAACTCTATTAATTAGAAAATTAAATAATAATCACATATATTCAGACTCCAGACTTTACCAGAATTTCAAGATGTTACCTGAAGTGATCCAGTTCCAGGCAGTCTTGGCATACAACACTGTAATTGTGGCTTCTGTATGGATATATGTAACTCCCTAAGTCTCCAAAACAAGTACCCACTTCCTCCTAGCAATTCAAAAGTCTCTCTGGATTCTCCAGTCTCCTTAGCTACGTGCACCACTTCTGTTCTTTGTTCAGACATCAGCCGTTTCCAAGAAAACTAGTGAGGAAAAACTGGATCTTCTCAAGAGTAAGGCTACCCTTTAAGCCCTACCAAACTTGTAACATCTCTGGTCTTCAAAATAGTGACAGATCAAACATAAGTAGTGATAGGGAAGAAGTCTAGGTTTTCACATACTATGCCTAAAAAAGGTCAGCAATCTTTCTTTACCCCAATCAGCAGATAGCAGGGGCTGGACAACACATAGTGAGGTGAGATGTGGACCACTCTTCTCCACTTCAGAGTTGTTACTTGGGAAAAACAAGCTGAGTTGAACAAGAAAGATGACACCTTTTTTACAAGAGAGTACTGTCAACAACATTGGTTTTTACCAAAACAGGTACTACATGATAGACTCTCAAAAGAGATCTATCACTTCTGATATGTTCTTGGCCTCTCAGAGTCCTCAAATGCAAAGGATTTTGACAGGAGGTACCATTGCTGCTGTGTATGTTGGCAAGACCTGCTTCTTTCTCTTTCTTACAGAAAAGGGCAAGGAGTATGTGGCCCATCAGCAAGGCAAGACATTAATGCATTACTACCCAGTAGTGCCATTTCTTGCATGTCATAGGTATTCATGTAGCTTCAAAGCTTTGCAGGGGGAGCTCAGATCCATGTGAAGCTGAACCTCTCTCCCATTGCATCTCCATACAGACTAGCTTTGTCTGTCACTCTGTCACTTTGGAGGCAGTGCATCCTGGAAGCCATTGTAATTCATACAATGGTGACTCAGTGTTAATTATATATGTACATATTAATGGCCCTTAGATAAAATACATAAATACTTCCATGCTAAGTATTGAAAATGCACACAATTTGTAACTTGGGAAAATATGATGGGGGCATGCACAGGGTGTTGTGTGTTTCCCATTAAAAATGAGGACATTTTTGACAGATGCAATATGGCAGAATATATCAAGATAATTAATTTACGTTCATTCCACAGAGGTGGGGTTTTTTTGTAATTTCTCAGCATGACCTCTGTTTCATGCTCAACAGAACAATCAAAAAGGGATTAGTTTATAGACCAAAATCACTCAGAGCATTATCTTTCCACGTAAAACTTATCTAGTCTAAGTTTGTTTATATGTCGATTGATGGAAACCACAATAATTTCTTTTCCTTGACTCAAAGATTCTGATTCAATATTTCAGTGCAATCTTGTTGTTTTCACAGCTTTCTGATCAACTGGTTTTTTTCCTCCACACTTTTTTATTTCACATAAATAAAACTGTTTCCAGGAGCTAACAGCTGGCACTTACTGACTGGAGGGATGAACAGGAAGACTGTGTATTCATAGGATTACAGAACAAGCTGAGAAGAACAATTTATGCAGAATTTTGTAAGTTTAGTGAGGCAGAAAATAGATTGGGGTCCAGAGAAGAAATGATGTGTCAGTCAAAGCGAAGCATACAGACACAAACTTCCACAACAGAAGAGCAGTCATGTGCTTTCTTCGCTTTTGTGACTTCAAGAGTTACTTCTGAGTTTGGATAGAACAGCAAACAGATGTTTGTAAAGATCATACTCTCAAGTGACTTTTTACAAGTCTCTTTTGAAGTCTGGCAAAAGCAAGAATAAAGCTACCTTGAAAGATGTAGAAGATGGTTAAATGTCTTTTAGGAAGAGTCCTAAAGAGGGAGAAAATTGTGGCTGAACACGGAACACTGCGACTTTGTCATTTACACATTGCCCTTGTGTAAACAAACTATTTTCTCAAAATGTCTAATTTCATCAAATGCAATAGATTTTTCTGCAGCATAGTGTAGGTCAGTGCTCTGTACTCAATACTGAAAAATGCAAGCTAGAATTATATGCATGTAGTGTATTGTAGTTGTCTTTATCAAGACAGGATACTGTAACTGTTTCTCCAGCCCTCCTGTGTGGATATTTCTGTCTAATGGCTTCTGCTGATTTCCTTTCTTTATTTTATTTATAAACAAGGAGCTGCTCCTTGAAATGACTAAGATTTTACAAGCAATCTTAAACTACAAAATATTATTGGCAATACTATGCAAATTGCCAGAAAGGCATTAGACTGCAATTTAGCCAGCATTTAAAAAAGCTGCCTGTTACCTATGTGACACACAGGAACTAAAACACCTGTTCATTTTCATTCAAAGTATCTATTTCATCATTTTACTTCAAGCCTATTCTTAGTTGCTTTGAGATAATGGTGCTCAAATTTCAAAACATTTAAGAAGAAAGAATGGCTTGAAAGAATCCCTTTTAAAGATACAGAAGTAATATTTTTGCTAGTCTGAATTACACACTGACTTCAGTTATATCCCCTCAGTAACAATTTTATAGGTTACATTGAATGCCTGATTAAGATTTATGTTCTATAGAACACTATGTTCATTTAATAATACCGTCATTATTGTTGGGTACTTTACTGATATTTTTATGTGTTAGAGTTCATGTGCAAAAGAGTAAGAAAAGTCACTTCAGTGTTATGTCACAGATAAGAAATAATAGATCATCCAATTTTCCAAGACATGTTTCTCCTATCTTTTATCAGCACACTTCTATCAACATATTTAGATATTTGTGGCAGGTTAATATGGGCCATTTTCACCTGGCAACAGCATCAGTCCTTAGCAACAGTATGTGTGTATTCAAACTACTGGTAACACTGAGCCAAAATGGAAGATCAGACTACAGAAACCTTTGGATAATGTATGTCAGGAATTTTCATATATTATTTCACCTTGGCAACCATTTCATTTAATTCCCTAGCAACTCTGAATATAAACTCAGTTTTGGAGTTTTTTTCCTGTTCAAAATTACCTCTTGAGAACAACTAAGATGATTCCCTTATTAACTTTAATGATATTCAGTGTTTCACTTATTCCTAGTTTAAGATAAATGGCAGAATTCAATATTGCACAGCAGTGCTCTAGATCTACGTGGTATTTCATGGCTTAAAAGTCATGAAAATTAAGATGGTACAGCTGTAATTTAATGTTATTCTTCTACATCTTTATATATACTAGCATGCAGATGCTATTTCAGAATTTTTTGTTAGTTCTATACATGTACAAAAATCATTGTGTTAATCCATCAAACTTCTTGTATCCTGTCTAAGCAAGACTTTACATTGTTTTGATAATAAAGGCCTGCATATTCCTCTACTGGCACATTTGAGGAGAAACTAATTTGTCCCTGAAGGGATTAGAAAGTCTCCACTGCTATTTTATCCCCATTCATGTGTATTTCATTTACTTATCCATTGATAGAGAAAAATCAGCTAAAATCATGGTAGGTCTCTTACGACAAATATCCACTTTGGCTGTCATTTGATTTGAGCAATATCTCTAGTGTAGCAGATCTCGTGGGGATTATTTTCTGGCAGTGGTTCCTCTAAGTGTTAACATATTGTATAATTTTTGTTTTCTGCAAGTATCTCACTATACTGAAATTGTTAAATTTCCCACTTTTCTGTTTAAAGAGCCTTCTGGACCCCATATTTGAATAATTAAAGGAATATTATCCCACTTTTTATTCTTAAAAAGAGTAATCAAAATTAAGTTAAAATGTATTTGTGTATACCACAGAATTCAAGTGACAAAAGAGAGAAGAAAAGCAATGTGAATTATCACAGACCTTGCTAGTTCTATTTGTATCTTATGTTTTATTGCAATAACAAACTATCTCTTCCTCTCTTCTCCTGCCTCCCTTCCCCTTCCCCCAGTGGTTTAATGGGCTGCATTGGATATGAACTTTGTCCCTTTTTCAATTTTTAGTGCTGAATTTTGTTTACACAGCCTTGCTAGTCTCCATATGGATTTTTAAGCAACAAAATAATCTTACATGCTCAGAGGAAGCTTGAGTTTTTAGGGATATAAGTAATATGACCCACCAACACAATCACTTTTCTGGTTGTTCCGCTGATCAGTCTTTAATTTTGTGACTTAGGACTAGCCCACACACTAAGTAATATTCATCTTATTTCATCCTGAAGCACTAATCTATTCCAAATCTTAAGTGCAAATGATCATCTTTAATACAATATGCACATTGGAAAGTTATACAATTTTTTCTGCATATGCAATTATTTCTACATATCTTTTCTACCTCAGCAACTAGACACAGAGGACATTGCTTATTGTTGTCATGGGCATGTTTTGAAATTTCTTTACTTCCCATGGTGTATTTCCACTTAACTAAACTCAATTTCAGCTTATTAAAAACAAGGTCCTCTGGATTATAAAATAGCCTCAGAGCAACAATAAGCTAGAACACAATGAAAAACAGTAACAACAACAACACAAAAATAAAAAAACCACCAACACTAAAACAAAACCCCAAACCAACTGAAAACCTAAAATTCTCTCTTGTTTGAACAAGACAAATGTTTGAATATGACAAAATGTGGTGAAATAAATTGTCTATTATCAATATTATTATCATTCAGTCACTCTTATTCTCTTTGTGTGCTATTCTTTTTGAGGCAGAGGCATCTGAAATTCTATTAGTGTATCAGAAAAGAACATGATTTCTGGAATAGCAATTCTCTGTAAATTTTTAGTGTTAATATACCTGGTTATATCCTAATGTCATGCTATTACATGAAGTTACATTTTTCAGATGAAACAGCAAGTATGTATTTCATAGTAGCATGTAAAATTATGCACACATAAATATATTCTCAGATTTCACAAGCTTTAGATAATCAGCAGAACTGGTCAATATATTGTGAAACCTAACATCAGGAATTCTTCATGAAGAAATAGAAGTCAGAGTTTAGTATGTCTTGTTATCACAGAACCTGCTGGCACCTTTGTTCTTTTTTCTAAGCTTCAGAATACCAAACCCAGAGATTTTTCTTATTTTTAAATGAGAAATGAGCAAAGAATATCATGTAATCCTTTCTTTGGCTGTAAAGACAAGTTAAGATACAATTAAATGACATTTTATCAAAAGAAATAGACAAAAGTGCAAGTGGTGTAAAATGGCAGAGAAGTTCAAGCACCACTTACAGAAATGAGAGGCCACATTAAAAATTTAACGTGATTAATTTATCTTTGAAGACAATATTAGAAGGAAATTGTATTGGATGAGTGACCAGTTTATTCCCTGTAGGAAAAAACAGAGTTCAGGCTTTCATAATGGAACAGCTGTAAAACTACTATTTATACAGGGGTTTCTGGCATAGGTATGAAATAAAAAACTTATTTTAAATGAATTTCTGGTGCTAGTTAGGAGACTGATCCAAACCACAAATTCATGCATTGCATTCAGTAAACTAGGAACCAATTCTATGACTTCTCTACAGTAACAGAAGCATGGTAAATATTGTAATTCAGATTTTTAAAAGTAAAAGTCAAGATGAAACACTGAAATGCTGATATCATGCATATGGTGATGTTAAGATAGACTATTAAATCAGAATACAGAGATTTATTTATGTATGTATCTTCAGTTACAAATAATTTTGAAAATTAGAAGAGGGTATTCAAAAATATTTCTGAGATTTCTCTTCTAATAGCCAGAGTTGGGGAAGATCAAAACATTCAAAATTAGTCAGAGAAAATAGCACAGTAAAAAATGTAGAAATAAACAGAGATTATTGGAAATATATTTTTAAATGGAAAACATGGCCAACACATTTTTGTGAGGAAATGAACCAAAAAGTAACATTTCATTAGGTGGAAAAGTCTTGACATGTCCTACACAAGTTAGGAAAATATGTCATTTCTGTAAAATACTTGCAGACATTGTTCTATAATGCAATATATCTCAAGAGATTTAAGGTTTTACATGTCACTGATCAGACCCCAGCTAACACTTCTTAAATTAATTTTTTCTGTAGTGGTTACACTTCCCTGCAATGTGTGTTACTGTTGTTAATCATTTTATTGACTGAAGTTCATCCCTGTGCAGAGGATCTGTCCAATACCCACGGAAAGAAATTAAAACTTGTTCCTGCAAACACTTAAGCATCTGCTTATTTTTGCATGAGTAAGGAGCTCTTTTCAATTTTAGCAGGCTTGCTGATGTGTATAGACTTCAGTGTTCATAAATGTTTCATAGCATCACTGTTGAGAAAGACTGTGTTCTAAATGTGCAGTGCATTTATCTTGTTCGAGCCCTCAGTGTAATTGTGCATTTGCATTAAGTAAGCTGTTTCTTCTGCAGAAATACAAAAAATTCAGTTGCTTGATTGGCTAATTAATACCTATTATTAAAATAAAAATATGATTCCATAGTCCTTACTTTTCTCAGAGGAAACATTTTACTGATAAGTAGACCAACAGGTAAGAGGTGCAATACCACTGAAAGTAGTGGAGTTGTAACTGATAAAACTAATACTGGTACTAGACATAAGACTTTAGTGCAGTGCTTCTGGGTAAGTTACTGCTTGAAGAGAAACTGCATACTTAGGCTTTTTCATTTTTAAATACAATAAAATAAATTTTAAAATAAAAAAATAAAGATTCAGGTAAATTTTCTGAATATCAGCTTTTCTGTGACAGATTGTCGTTGAAAGATGAAGCAAGATGGAGCAAGAAAATGCATTAGGAGTTCTGTTACAGAGGACAGGTACCTTGATACTGAAGACAGTGTCTGGCTTAAAAAAAACGAAAAGATTTAAAAAAAAAAAAAAATTAAAAAAAAATTTCAAAAAGGAAAGTAATGGAAGCACCCGTCTACTTTAAAGTTGTAGTTCCTCTGACTAGAGAGAAGAAGGGAATTGTTGAAATATGAGAAGAGAAAGCAAAGCCTGAAGAATAAGAAACAGAGAGCATTATATCATTTACTGGAAGAGCTCTGTATGACATTGACATAGAAAGGGCAAATTCAAAACCCTATCTCTTCAGCAGTGGAGGTCCCCAGGAAGACTTGAACTTATGCTTTTGAAATATTCTTACAAATGGAACAGAAGACTTTCCAGTAGCAGAGAGATAATTCTTCATTTATCTTAATTACACTTTATCTCTCAAGTATAATAAAGGTTGTACCAACTGTCCACTAGACAGTCCACTACATATTTTTTCAATGGTAGCATATGTAATTTACTTTTCTAAAAATATGCCTTTCCTCTGAACTCTTTCTGAAACATACTTGTTTTATTTATTGTTATGTTTTTGGAAATACATCTCCTAAATTGCCTTAGAGCACAGTGACATTCCTTTGCTCAATATATTTAACACTCAGTTGGTCACTTGCATTCAATGCTTACTGAAGGAGCTAAATCATGTATTATTTATGTTTTTTACCCTGTCAGTAGAACTTCACTTTGACTATTCACATGTGAAAAATTATTCACTCATCTAAGTATTTTCAAAATTTTCTCTTTAGGTTAGGGGGAGGGAGGTATTTGGACGGCTGACATTTTTGTCTCGGTTGTTGAAATTACTGAGGAAAGGAGCACCTAGAGTAAAAACCACTCCTTTAGCCTTAAATGTGAACTACTGTTTATTACACATTTTGCTACAAAGCACCTGGAAGCATGTGGTAAGAAACTTCATTGAAATCCAGAGTCATGCTGACATGCTTCCTGAATAGATGATATACAAAAAAAAAAAAAATTTACTCAGATGTGGCGTTAACTTTTTTACTCTTCAAATTTATATAAATTCATAGTTTCCCCATCCCAAAGAGAGATTTTTCCCCTCTGGCAAACAGTATGTTTGTGAAGAGCAACTTTTACATGTTCCGTCTTTAAGGACACCTCCCAGTGCCTTTCCAAAAAACAAAAAAAACCCCCAAACCCAAGTATAAAAGAATAAAATATATTGTAATAAATTGTTAGTACCAGTTTAGAATATTGTTCCCTTGGGTGTCTTCCAAAACATAGTAAAAGTACTGTGGAGACATAAAATCAGATTATCTTCAGGATCTATGAACCAGAGCAAGATTCAGGGCCAGATTAAAATGAACACAGTGAAGCTGTTCTGTTGAGCTTGGCCTGGCACAGAAGCCGCCATCAAAAATCAAAGTACAAAGGGAAAAACAGAACAAAAAAATGTGTTGATTGTTGCAGTGTCTCCTCGTGGGCCCTGAGGCATCTGCTGCACAGGAAACAAATGGTTAGATTTGAATTACCTTCCTTCCATTTTTGTGTCTCTTGCTGCAGTCCTGTGAGCTGAATAAAAATTAGCTGTAGTCACATTTCTTCTGTTCATTCTTCTTCTTTGGCCAGCAAGGGGGCACAATATGTGGTAAGTCAGCATGGTGCACATAGATAGTATCTACCCTCTGCTGCCCAGCTATGGGTGAGGTTTCAGCTCTAGGTCCAGGAGGATGATGTATATCTAAGCCAGCCCATCCTCCATTGCAGTAAGATGGGAGAGTGGAGGCAACCAGGGAAGGCAAGAAGACTTGACTGGTTTGTGGTAGACATAAAAAGGCCTTCTGAAGAACAAAACATGCCAGTTTCACTTCCCTCTACAGACTTTAACATATATTGACCAGGTTCCTGTAACATCACATTACTTTAATTTCTAGAATCTGAAATATGTGTGTGTTTGCCAAGTTAAACTATAACTGTTTTCTGGTTTCTATGTAAAATACATTAGTTTTTCAAAGAATTTGGGTGCTTGAGAAGTGTGCTCAGGAAAATCACAGTTAAAGTAACAGCTCTCTCTACCCAGGTTAAGACTGACTAAGAAAACAATAAAAATTTTCGGTAGGAAATTGAGGATGAGTAAATCCTCTGCTGTGGGAAATATAACTAAGGAATGATTTCTAAGTAACAGAAGACCTCCATCTGTGCTATTTGCAGTTTTGCCAGGACTGTTTGTGGGGGGAAGGGACTCTCTCTGGCTTCCAAAAGGAAGGGTGTGGCTTCCTGTCAAAAACCACCATGGTGGCATCATCTGCCATTGTCTCCAGGTCCATCTTGAGCATTTTTGCATGTGACTGACCCTCTCTTTTACTAATATCATGGTTGTTGCTCTTTGTTTTATCTCACTGCTGCTGACAGTAAATTGTTCTTATCTCAACCAGTGACCTGCACTTTTAGTGCTTCTCAACTCTGAGCTGGAGCAGGAAGCGGGAGGGGAGAGGGGGAACAAGCAAGTGGCATCTGGTTTGGTAGAGTCTCATTGGGACATTGAATTGGGCAGTACCATTCCTAAACCATGACCGACATAAAAATCCTTTTTTGTTTCTCCATCGTAAATAAAGGTTTTGTGATTGTTTTTTCAATTAAATAAGCAATAGAATATTGGTTTTAAAATCTTCAGCTGTACTTCAGAACACAAATTTAAGCTGAAGCCATTCTCCCACTGTCTTGAACTTGACAAATCCTTTGTCTTAAATCACTTGGAAGCAAATATTTCTGCTTAGTAGAAAAGTGCAGCACCTTTTGAGAGGAAATTCCCTTTGAGACCTGCCTTTAGACCTCTTAGAGGGAGCATCTGTAAGTTTTTTCATCACATTAGCTAAGTATTGAATTGTGCCCTTGCATCTTCATTTTCTTAGTTTGAAATTGAAAATATTTATTGATCACTTGCAAAAATCCAAACACAGTCCATGATTCTATAAAGTCTATTTCTATTTCTCTTCCCACAATGAAACTATTTCAATACACTGAAGAAGACTGAGTTTATGTTTTTATAAGTCACAATTTGAAGATTAATTCTTTTGCCTTTTGTATTATACAGATTAACTGTTATATAGAATGAAACCTAAGAAAGTATGTGTACTTTTTAATTGTATAGAACTCTTTTCCTGTTACAGATTAAGTACTCAATGTACAGAATGTTCTCTTCACTTGGATTCAAAATTAAAAAATAAAAAATAAAACTTGCTTGTGACAATTTTTAGTGTACGTTGTCTAACTACACAATTTATTATTCATTTCACAAATGCCTCTTTTTTTTTCCTTAGGTGAGAAATTCAGTGGACGGCAGAAAAATCTACAAAGGTTCAAAGTAAGATTTTACATCTACTCACTGTCTAAGTCTTTATATTCTTTTTCCTGTAAGGCCTACAGATTCTTTTGGTTTGGATTTCATGTTATAAACCACAAATATCTTTCTAATTAGCAACATTTATTTAATCTTGGAAAGTGTATCCAGTTTGAAATTCAAATTTCTGATAGTCAGGAAACAGAACATAATGCTTGAAGCAGTACACTGTGTAATAAATACATAGATACCTCCTAAAGTGCAGGAGTAAGACCATAGCTCAGATTTTGCAGTGTTGGAGAAATAGTTTGGTTGCTACAGCATGATTGCTAAATTGTGCTATGAATTAATTGGAAATTTAATGAATGCATTGAATGATTAGCAACAGCAAGTAAAAAGGGTACTGAGCATTTCTAGCCTTCTGTTTTATGTACTATCTCACACTACCCTTTGTACCATGAAAAATACTTATCTATAAAGGCTGAGTAAAACTGCACAGCAATACACTGACTCTTGTAAATATTCTGCAAGCTATAGCTATATGAGAAAGAGGTGCCAAACTTTTAATACTTTTTCTACCTACTTTGTATAAGGTAGTATGTTTGATGGGTACATACGACCTGACCTCTCTCTTTTTAGTAAGTAGGCTATTAACTGAAGTAGATCAGTCCCTAGTGAGAAATGATTTATGACAAATAAAGTATCACAGAAAATTTGTGATTATTTTATATGTGTATAGGAAGTTTGGAAATTTATAATACATTCTACATACTATAAAATATATGATAATGTATAGGAAATTTGGGGGTGTTGGTCACACTATAAAAGTTTAATTATTTCTGCAATTATGGGTTGTCTCCAAGTTTCACACCTTAACCTATCAAGTTTAAAACTGTGACAGAAAAGCTAAGAAAGTTTAAAAAACCCCCACATATTTACCAGGGGTTATTGAGCTATTTAGAGAAAGATAATTATTTGTGGGGAAATACAGAAGAATACTAAGATGATTCTGCAATTGAATAATAGGTGAAATTTGGCATGGAGGAAATGTGAATTATACTCCTTGGGAAAAGCAGTCCTAACATCACAAGCACTCATAATTTGGAAGTGGTTAATTTTCATCTGAGTTAGATATCTCATCTCAAAAGTAAATAAAGCAACACAGGGCAAGATGAGGAGCAGGACAAAAAAGGAGGACCAAAAATAGTCAGTTAATGTATGAGTAATGACTACATATCTAGCGTGCTTCAATCTGGGAGAGACACAAACTGAGGAAACCATAGAGAATTTTAAAGAAATCATGTCTGGCATGTAAAAAGCAAAGAACCCAATCATTCATATTTTATTCAAGTACTAAAACTATAGTCTGAAAAATGGAAGTAAACGTCAGAATAAATGCAGCTTATAGAGAAAATCCAAAACTTCTTGCAAAAAGTTATTTGGGATTCAAAATATGCCATAGGCTCAAGGAAGAAAAATCCCATAAAGCTGTAAATACATTGATAATCCCTCTAGCTTCAGAAACTCCCTAAGGAGCAGTCATGTGGATATATGCCCAAGGGTAGTAATACTATACATTTGTGCTGTTCTTACATTTCCCAAAAATTCCTTTATTAGCTACTTGATACCCCAGGGGAGCTATTGTATTATAAAGATCTTTGACCATTATTGCTTTTATGGTACTGCTTATAGAATATAATACCAACTGAAAAGCAACACAAAAATATAGCTAGGGAGTAAATAAGTTACCAGATACATGCCTTAGCCTCTCTGTAGCCTCCCTGTTTTTTGTGAAATTGTATGCTTTATTTCACCCTCAATCTTGTGTTAAATGACAGTGACAGCACCAAAAGTCCAGAAAAAACTTGTTGTTAGGTATGAAGTTCCAGCAAAGTTCATCTTTGCTTAGCTAAATCATATTGCATAATCACAGCAAATACAAAGTATGTTTTGTACCAGCCTCAGTGGAGGGAACTGTTCTAAGCCATAAGAGATTTAGTGAAATTAAGCCAGAATTTTCGTCTCAGATATTCCTCACTAATATGTTTACAGACAATAATACAGCATTACAGATAATAAAGAAAACTGAACATACCAAGTAAGGTTATTGTGCTTCTAAGAAAAAAACAGAATTTATGATTATAGGAAGAATATTATCTGTTATGAAGATAAAGGATTAACAGGATTAGGCAATTTAACTAAGACATACCTCTATGTTCAAAATTCAACTGATACTACATTTTTGAATAGAAAAGTCATTATTTGAAGTCTTGCCTTATGAAATCGTCTAAGAATTGTTTGGTTGGGTTTTTTTTTTAATTGGGAGACTCTCATGTTTTTCTTTTTTTTTTTCCTTGGTTTTTTTTTTTTTTTTTTCTTGGGTTTTTTTTTTTTTTTTAATGTGGAAAGAAGTAAATATTAAAAAGCACAGAATGAAAACATTGGATAACAAGGGAGAAGCTATTATTCCTACAGTCACCAACACCTATCTTACTTTTTATTTTTATTTTCCATATTGGCATTAGCCAGATAAGTTTCTGTTCTTTCTGGCTTCTTTGTTGATAAGGGATTGATGGGCACACATATCAGTGCACTCTTGGACAGGGGCTGCCCGAGGTCTGCCTTTATCTGCAGAGGTGCTACTTAACAGCATCAGTACAAGGTATTATTCTGAAATATTCCCTCTATCTCTCTGTCTTTTATGTTTCAAGCCAGAAAGAAATAATAGAGACAAACACTCAAAGAGGGTGTCTAGACCTAATTGACTAGCATATTTAAAGTGGGCTGTGGTTGCTTAGAAACATTTATAGACTGTAACTGAAGCTTGATTATTAAATAGTCTGCAGGGCAATGTAGGACAACATGTTTTTACAGGAGCAAAATCCACAGTGAAAGATGGTTTGTAGCTTAATATTGAAGGGAAACATATTTACAATTTTTTTTTTTTACATTTTAAGTCCAATTAAACAACATTATTGAAAAAAATTTAACAACACTTATGTCAGTGCAGTAAACTGAAATTCAGTGTCATGACAACTTGCTATTTATTCTCCAAGGCCCTCTGTTAATTCCAGAAGTAGTGATTTCTACTTCGTGGCTCCTCTTGAGAGTAGGCAATTTATTTATTATAGTAGAGTGCATATTGTGTAGGAAGAATCTGATTTTGAAGATCAAAGGACACTGAGATGTGTAAAGTGCAGCAATCTTTGATTACACAACAATATTGTATAACAACATTTTAACAAAAATCTGGAAGGGAAGGCATCCCCAAAGTTTTAACTCTGTGGAGGGGAAGGCAAACAATATTTCCTACAAATGTACTAATATTTCCAAATCTGAAATCTAATGAAAAGCATATAAAATAATCTATAACCAACTATATTTGTCTATTGAAATCTCTTTACCTAATTACTTATTTCAAAAAACCCATAAATGGCTTTTGATGTCATTTGTTTTGGGATCCTTATAACAAAAAATGTTCAGCCTTTGTAAAGTATGTTTTAAGTTTCTCCACAAAGCATTAATGAAATGTCAGGGAATTTGTATTCCCAGGTAATGCCTTTTTATTTTCCTTCTACACATGAAACCATTCATACTTCTGTTGCAGCAAAGAAGTCACTTAAAATACTGAGTCATGAATCTTATAAAAACTGACAGGTTTCTAAGAAGTTTT
>VYXD01002182.1:369726-382267 GCA_013397195.1 Hylia prasina
AAATTACTATGCAAATGGCACAATGAGAGGAATTCTATCATATCTGGTCGAAATCTAGATTTAGACTTAACTGAAGTTTTGTCAATAAAAACTATAAATCATAGAAGCACTATAGGAAGTCTGGTCTGTATGTGAATTAGCAAACAAAGTAATTTTAAGGGTTTTTTTTTTTTTACTATGTAAATTATTGTGTTATTTCTAATTACAAAAGTTCTAATTGTTCCAGAACAAATTAGTATCTATTAATACAAAAGAAAAAAAAAAATCTATATAAACGGAAGAAGGAATGAGTAAACAATTTTACTACTCTTGCAGTAAACAAGCAGCACAAATAAATAAAAAATCAGAAGTTTCAGTGTGTAAAACACACATCACCAGGGTATCAATATGATTCTTCTAGCCTGCTGAATTATCTATCTGGAGAAGACATTAGAAATGATGAAAAATATGCAATAGGTTACTGATCATGACTAATCTCTGGTTTCTTCTGAATTACAATTCTGTAGAATTAACCAGACTTCTGAGCCCTGCAGACTTCTAGTATAAACTTACCTTTACCAACACTAACTAGAACTGAAACTGGAATGAAAACAGGAAGACTATTTAGCCACAAAATGACTCATAATAGCATCATATGAGACTCTAACACATGCATAATAAAATGCTGTCATCTACATGAAATAAAACACTGAAAACTGGAATTGAAAATGCCATCCAATCTTTCTATTAAATTAAATCATTATTTGTTACCATGTTATACCAACAATACTCAGAAGAAAACTGTATTATTCAAGACTTTAGTACATCCTTAATAAATATTAATAAAATAAATAACAAAGTAAGGTTGATCTTATTTCCTGTAGATTAAATCTTTTTTTTTTAAATATTATAATTTAACAGAAAGCCATTAAGTGAAATTGTTATTGAAAAAGATATATTCAGGAACTCTATTTAGGAGATTTTCAGCTTAAAAGCTACACCTCTGGAGAGTGATAAAGGAAATGGGCATGATTTCTTCAACCTCAATGAGTAATATGATTTTTTTGGCTTGAAAAATATTAATATTTTTGAAAAAAGGTAACCTGTTGTTGCAACTCACTGAGACATAAACCTGTCATAAAATATTTAAGAAGGTAGAATCAGTCTTATAATTTGATATTTTTACTTACTACTTCCACATCCAAAACTACATTAAACAGTCTCAAATAATTAGATAAAATTTCTAATATTTATTAGAGAAATTATTAGGCTCCCAAGATTACAGTACTGAGCTATGTAACAGTTACCAAAGAGAAAAAACTCTTCAAATAGCTTCTGTAATTTTATACCACATGTTCATGGAGTAGCAAGAGCTCTCTAAGGGTATATAAGGATGACATATATGAAGATGACCTAAACGTTTCTGGAATGATGAGTAATTCCATCTGGACTTTGTCCCAGTCAGAAAATTGTTGATCTAATTCTACTGGATCAGGGGGACTAACTTATTATAGGTGTTAAATAATCATAATAATCATAATAATAATAATAATTAATAATAAATATTTGGGAAAGCCAAGGAAGGATATAATTCCAGTTCAGACAAAAAGACCTACAGGAGTTTCTAAGTGAATCACCTTTACATATAAAAATAATACAAACATTTCTGTATAAAATAAGTTGGAATTATGAACCTTTTGAAAGAATTCTTACATTGTTGTTGTCTGTAATTTGAACTAACTTGACTATCCTAGAATGAAATTATAAAAACTTTTCATTGATTGCTAATATAAGAAAAACCTAATTATCATTATTGCTTTAAAATAATGCAGTAAAATTTTAACATGAAAGGGCAGAGTACTTTATTCCCTGTGTCTTCAGCTGTATTGTTAATGGAAATCCAGTATTGAAAATGACTCTCTAAAAAGTACCACCATCCTACAGAAAGGATGTTAGTTGTCCCTTTTCTTGAAATTCACAGGAGGCTGTTTTATCTATTAGAAACTGAGGAGGCAAGTACTTCAGACTGATATATTAAAAAGGAATGGCATGTGATCTATCATGCTGAACAGTGATTGGAAAAGACCACTAAGTCAATTGAAATATGAAGAAGTACACAAGAACGAAAACAAACTGCGAGTTTTGTGCTTTCCTATGTTATTGATTAGCCCATTAAACTATAATCCCTGTGGTGTAGTGCACAACCATTTACTTAACCCCCTTTTCATGTCTAAGTTTCCATAAAGGCGCCAGCAACTTGTTTCTTCAGCCATTTTAGGTCTCATTACTGTGTTCTGAATACATGACCACACAGCCAAGGGACAGACTATGCTCCTTGCCCACATTTACATTCAGTGTGAATCCTTCCTACTTGCATAGAAATGTCACAGAATTCACGGCGGGGTGAGAATTTCCCTGTTTTTCCTTTAAGTAGGAATGTGTAACTTTTATTGCTGTGAATACCTGGATTTGAGTTCTACCATTTATTAACTGGATAACAGCACTAAAGTAGACCTGGAGATACTTAAATGGGTGTGAATTGAATTTATACTCCATTTAAGGACTGTTTCAGCACTGACGGTGTAATGACAAAACAAAAGCCACAGTTTCTAGTGGTTTGAACTAAACAGACCACTTTCTTCCCTTTTTGTTTACATGAGGCAAAATTAGCTGAAGCTGTGAATCTAAACATGTTTGGGACTGATTCCATACCAGTTTTATTAAACCTATCATTAATACACGATTTTCTTTTTTTGGATGGATTAAACTTGTAAGGACTGAAAAACAAATTATGGTCTAGACACCAGCAATTAGTGTTGCAAGTCCTGTTCTCTTGCTGTGGGCACTGTGTATCTTAATAACATGCCTAAAGTTTTAGTCTATTTTTTCCCCTAGCTGGATGCTGCTATTGGATTATTTTTTATCCTGCTGTAATCACATACATTAGTTCATCTGACTTTTTCTCAGCTATCAAACTAATAATTATTAGACTGCTTAATGATATATTTAGTACTCATTTTACTATTCATGCAGATTTCCATTCTCTTTTTCTTCCTGTAACCACTTTGTCCCAGTTTTGTAGGAGATAAAATGTTCACTGAAGCATGATAGAAGAGCAGTACATTCAAGAGCAGTTCATCACTAAATATTTCTTTATAACCATTTAACAGTGTCTGTTTGATGCAGGAGAGTAAGATTTCCAGCCCTATAATATGAAATCAAGCAACAAGAGAAAACTTATTCACCCTTTTTAAGGTCTTATATTTTTTCTGCAAAAAAATCTGGCACGTAATTAACTGAAGAAGACAACAAGGATTTACATATAATCATATATAGTGTATTCTGAAGTCCTATAAACATGAAAAGGTTAATGTTGTTAGTTTGGATCAGGTTAAATGTTTCCAAAAGGAGCAAAGAAGTATTTAAGCCATAAAAAGTGTCTTGTAAAGATTCAAATCTAAGAGCTACATTCTGCTTTTTGACTTTGAATGTGCGAAAAATTCAAAGTGAAGCGCCCATACGGAGCACCAGCAAACTTTTACTGAAAAAATTTCAGTACTAGGATCCACCATTGGGCAATCCAGTGCTCCCTTTCAGCTCATGTATCTCTACACATCCTTAAACATGTTTCGGAGTATTTTAGCACAAGATAGATCAAACCCTTTTTTTGGATTAGTTATCCTAGAGATGACATAACTCAGATAAAGCAGCAATTCCTTCAGGGTGCAATTTTCTGCCAGTAATTTTTTGTCCATTCTGACATAGATATGAGGCCTAAAAAAAGAGTAAGTAGATCCAAGTGTCAAAGAGTCTTTAATATATATATGAAAATGGAGAAATTCGCTCTCTTCAGTAAGAGTAAGAGGTACTGGCTTGTTAAACTAATTAAAATAAGGGCTGAGAGGTTAATAAATCCTTTACACACATACTGAATAAATATACTATTTATAAATGCATTTAGGGGATCAACACCACCCAGAAAAATATAATTGATAAGATATCATCTTGATATAAAATGAAGGAGAGATTAACAGATAAAATTGGAGCAAGGAACAAAAATTAGTGGGTGTTTTTGTTTGTGTTTTCTCTTTTTAATGGTCAGAAGTGTGACTAGTGAAGGGAAGGAACCAACACAGTTTCAAGATGGATTTCACTAAAACTTGCTGGTGTGAAACTTCAGGAATTGGGGTTTTCCACATTCAGAAGGGGCAAAAGGAAGAGCATCAGTTGTCTCATATCTAGCATTATTTCAGAATTAATTAACTAGAATTTTATGTGCTATGCTGTGTTGATCTCATGCTCTTTGTTTTAACTTCTTGTGAGGAGAGGTCGGAAATACACCAACCTCTGCGTCCCTTGTGCTGCACAGCTTGGCTTTGAAGCTCAGGGGTATTAGTCTGATAGTGAATCAATGAGGAACAATGAAAGCAGCATTGAGTTCATGATGTCATGGTTGTTCTCTTGGTGCCACTCAGGACCACATTCAGTTTAGCATTACTGTTGGGAACGCTGCCTGAAACTGAATTATGAACCACAGGGAAAAAAAAAAAAAAAACAACAAAAAAACAAATAAAAAAAACAACACCCAGATTCAATGCACATTTACAATCAGCTTATTCTGTCACCTATGCCTTCCTCTTTCTTCCCTTTTTCCTGCCACCTCAGTTTTACTTACATTTTTTTAGAACATACACAGAAAGAGAGACACATCCTCATCACTGAAAACATGTATTTCTTGCTTTAATGGCAGTAAGACTAATATTGTTTTTCTCATGCACACAGAATTTCTTTTTCACTTGGTTTATACAAGCAGTTTCAAAATGTAGGTTATGCATTGGTCTCTGAAGGAATGTGGTCAAGCATTAGGTTCATTATATGTGACTTATTTTCTTTTAGACTCAAAATCAGCAATAAAGTCCTCAGGTCCTATCTCTGACTCTCATTGTGATTTTATGTTTTAGCTAAAAGCTTTCTATTTACAGGAAAGTGAATGTCCATGGAAAACAAAGGAACAATTCACAGCTATGATTAGAAGACAGGCATTCACTCATTTGTGAATGAAAACATGACCTTCAAATCCTAAACAATCATAACCTTAATATTAGCAATAGGAGAGCCATACAAGCTTAGTATGGTTATCATCCACATAGAATTTGGAGGAATCTACATCTACAGTAGTGTTACACTATAAATTATGCATGTCTTCCTCTCATATGGAATACTCCCTGTGCTCTGACCTCCTATAATTATTGATGTTAGTATGTCAAAAGACTTTCTTGAAGTTAAAGAAATACAGTAGTTTGCACTGATTATTAAAAGACTGAATAAATATGTCTGAGAGCAATGTGTGTGTCTAATTACAATTATATAAATAAGTACTAAGCTCAGTGGACCAGATTTGCTTTTTTTTCCCATTTAACCTGGATCTCTAGTAGATTTTCTGTAAAATTTTTTCCATAAAAGAAGTGTTTAATACTTTAAGCTTTTTTCCCATATCCTGCATTATTTTTAAGGCATTTACCAATAAGTTTATATACTAGTTAATTCAGACCTTCTAGATTCTCAGCAAACCTAACATTAGTGCAAGGGTTTGAGGAAAGAATTTTAAGGATTACTTTATGTTCAATGTCTCATTTTCGTCACAGGTATTACACCCCACATACACGCATCATTCTAGGAAAAAGGATGTAAGATAAAATAAGGTAAAAAACAGTCCTTTACACTTATAGAAGCTGAACCTTAAATTTATCCCAGTGTTGATATTAATGAATAAAAGCCTTGGATGTCAGTTTTGATTATGAAACCTCCTTCCCGAAAGAGGTGAAGTCACTCATTTTCAAATAAATGGGCAATTATTTCACAGTGCAAACCCCACCCCCCCTGCCAAATGGTGGCATGCTTACAGTGTCCAGTGGGTGACAATGCCAGAGGCACCTGTACTGGCAGAAACATCCATCATGGGGCATGGGGCATGGGGCAGAGCCATACTGATGAACTTGCTTGGCTACAGAAGCAGAATAGCAAGTTCAGGCAGCATTACCCCTGAGCTACTGAGCTCTGAAAAGTGCCAGGGCTTGTTAGCTAACAGGCTGTGCCTTGCTACCAGAGGCACACTCTTTCTAGATGAGAGCTGGCTTCTGTGCACCTCCCATGCTCCCTGGTGCTGCTATGGTCCCATTAGGATGGGTGAAGTGGCTGCAGGTGTCTTGATTGCTACAGTGTGGGCTGTACATTCCTCAGAGTAAAAACGGTTCCTTGTCCAAGTGCTTAATAAATGCTGCACCGTGGTAGAAATTATATCTCAACACTGCATTAAAACTGATCATTAGCATTTGGTACATATGCCAAATTAAATAAGCACTGAAATTGGAATAGTCTTAAATGATGTATAACTAATTTTTGAGCTATGAGTTTTTCCCACATGTCCAAAGTTAAACAGTCTTTAGAACTAGATGGATTCTTAAAATTGCATAGCATTTGCTTATTCATATGTATGTGAATGCTATTTCCTGCCTAAACACTATATTTTTAAAATTATAATTTAATTTAAAAAATTATTTCCAGAATACCAATCTTTATCATATGCTTTTATTAAATGTGGTAATCCATATCAAAATAGTGTCTCACAACTGAGCTGCAGAAAACAATTTCATCTCCTAAAGGAATTATTTCTCTGATTATTCAGCACCAACTACTCTTAATTTTCAGGTATATATATTCCATCTTAGAATATGTCAACATACTATTTATTCCTAGGAGTACATATAGTTGTCTTATTGCTGCTAGTATTTCAAAATATTTGATAAAATACAAGAATTTAGCACATTTTGAAGATTACATATAAAATATGTCCAAGAATATTTTTCCCAAGCTAACTTAGGAACTCTTCTTCAAAGCATGTTTTAAAAATAGTAATTCAAACAGTATGTTGAGAAATATTTGAACGTCTTATATTTGAAAGTAGAAAATCAGGATATGAGTAGAGTCTGTTGAACTCCAGGAGGTAAATTTTCTGTCTTCCTCAAAAATATTCTTGGATTTTCCTAAGAATATTTTTACTAACAATTATCTGGTAGATTATATAAAATGGAGTTTTTTTGTTTGTTTAGAAATTAGGATTGGCATATTTCTTAAACTTTTGCTTGGAAGATTAGCTTGTTGCGGTAGAACTGTCTTGAGAAAGACAGCAAGTGGGGGAGGAGAAGAAAAATATGGGTTTCTACATTCTCCATCACATTTACTTAGACAGCTGATGTAACTACCAGAAAATTTTTCAATACTGTGTTTTATGTGTAGAACATTCCAATAGTCAGTCTTTTAATTATCTCTGTGGGAATCAGAAGGTAGTAAGAAGTTTCAAGAAGTCTGCATCTATTGCCTGTTAAATACGTGTGTGTGTGTGCCTGCATACTGTGAGCTCTATTCTTTGTACTGGCAATAGGTACAGATGGTTTTGTTGTTGTTGCTTCCTAATCTTTTCTATTTTGAAATCAATGCCAAGGGAAAAGTGTGGCTCATATTCGATACTCAGATTTCATTTTAGGCATGAACTTTAGCTCCACTTTCTAGCTGGCCTTTAAAGGGCAAGATAAATATCCAAAAAGTGAAAAATGATGCATTTGTATTCCTTTAAAACAAACAGAATTACATGTTCTTAAAATCAAAGGTCATTTCTCTTTCTAAGAGTCTTTCAGCTTTTCTACTTTTGGTTCCCTCAAAAAACACGGAGTTATATTCCATTAGTTACTCTTTCATTTGAGCTAATAATGTTCTGAGCCTTTATGTAGTACGGACATTATTAAGACATTGAATTGTTTAATTTTCCTGCGATTGACAAAGTGAAAAACTTGCAGAATAAATAATTTTATGTCACTTTAAAAAAAAAGTTAATGTATTAAAACCAGTAGAACATGATGTTTTGTTTAAACCAACAACCTTTTCTAATGAATTATGTTTTCTTCTCACATTTTTCTTCCAAGTTCCTTTCAATGAGAAAAAGAAGGGGAAAAAAAATTAAAAAACCTGCACCACAAACAAAAACCCACAACAACAACAAGGCTTTAGCATGGTATACCTACAGCAAGTTCAAAAGAATCAGCTCTTATTCCAAGTCTGGGCTTATTCCTATATTCAGTCAGCCCCACATGTTCTAAACCCTAGCACAGAATCATAGAAAGCTAAGGGTTGAGAAGATTTCTGTGATCATTTATTTCAACCATTAATCTAGCACTGCCAACACCACCATTAAAACATGTTCTTAAGTGTTACATCTACACATCTTATAAGTATCTTGAGGGACGGAGACTCAACTAGTTTCCTGGGCATCCTGTTCCAATGTTTGACAATCCTTTTTGTGAAGAAATTTTTCCTAATATATATAGTCTAAACCTCCCCTGACAAAACTGGAGGCCATCTCCTCTTCTTCTGTCACTCATTTCTTGTGGGGAAAGACTGCTGTCCACCTCACTACAACCTCCTTTACGTAGCTGTGGAGAGCAATAAAGCCCCCCCCTCAGTATCCTTTTCTACAGGCTAAATCACCCCAGCCTCCTCAGCTACTCATCACAGAACTTGTGCTCCATACCCTTCACTAGATTCATTGTCCTTCTCTGGACATGCTCCAGAAACTCAGTATTTTTCTTGTAGTGAGAATATGGGACGCAGCACTTGAGGCGCAGCCTCACTATTGCGAAGCACAAAGGGACAATCACTGCCCTGGCCCTCCAGGCCACAATATTCCTCACACAAACTAGATGTTGTTGGCCCTCTTTCCCAACAAGGCATACAATGGCTCAGGATCAGCCATGGGTGACAAACATGCCCTGGTCTTTTTCTATTTGGCAGGTTTCCAGCCACTCTGCCCCCAGCCTGTAGCACCTCCTGGGATTGTTGTGACCCAGCAGCAGAACCCAGCACTTGGTCTTGTTCAATCTATTGAACATAGGTCCTTTCAGGATCAGTGAAGGAGACCTGATTACCCAGGACATAGAGAACGTCAAGGCACTCAACACCTTTTTTACCATAGTCTTCACCATCACATGTTCCAGCGACATCACCCATATGCAGAAGGGTAAAGAAGGGAAATGCAAAATTGAAGAACCATCAATGGAGAAGACTGGGCTGGTGACCATTTATGGAACCTAAAGTTGCAAAGTTCGTGGGACCTAAGGAGATACACTTATGGGTCCTGAGGGAACTGGCTGAGGAAGTGGCTATGCCACTATACATCATATTTGAGAAGTCTTGGCTTTGCAGCGAAATTCCCACTGACTGGAAAAGAAGAAATAAAATACCCAATTTTAAAAAGGAAAATAAGGAAGACTCACAAAACTACAGGCCAGTCTGTCTCATCCCAGTGTCTGGCAAGACCATAGAGTAGCTCCTTTTGGAAATTATGCTAAGGTACAAGAAAAATGAGGATATGACTGAGCCAACAAGTCTTCACAAGGCAAATCATACCTGACAAATTTTGGTGTACTTCTATTTGGACGTTAGGGCAGTGGTGGACAAAGGAAGAGTAACAAGAGTAATCTACCTGAACAATACAAATCATTTGACGGTCCAACTGACAATACAGATCAGTGTTCCATGTATCAGTCTTGTTTCTAAACTGGAGAGATAGTGACTTGACAGATGGACCACTCAGTGGATAAAAAAATTGGCTGAATGATCACATTTGAAGATTTTAGTCAATGGCTTGATATCCAAGTGGTGATTCCTCAGGGGTCTGTATTGGGACCAGCACTTTTTAACACTTTTGTTGCAACATGGACAATGGGATTCAGTGCACCCTCAGCAAGTTTGTTGATGACACAAAGCTGTTTAAGGAGGCCAAAACCGAGGGCTGGGCTGCCATCCAGAAGGACGTTGGCGGGATTGAGAGATGGGCCTGGATGACTCTCAGGAAGTTCAAGAAGACCAACTACAAGGTGCTATACCTCAATCAGGGAAATCCCAAGTACAAGTACAGGCTGGGCAGAAAATGGATAAAGACCAGCCCTGGGAAAAAGGACTTTAGGGTATTTGTTGACAAGAAGCTCAACATGAGCCAAGAGTGTGTGCTCACATCCCAGAAAGCCAAGTACATCCTCAGCTCATTAAGAGCCATGAAAAGCAAACTGAGAGTGGTGATTCTCCCCCTCTACACTGCTCTTGTGAGACCCTTCCAGGAGTATTGTGTCCAGCTCTGGGGCCCCCAAAACAAGGAAGACATTATGTGTTGGAACAAGTTCAGAAGAGAGATACTAATTTGATCACAGAGCTGGAACACCTCTCCTAAGAAGAAAGGTTGAGAGAGTTGGAGCTATTCAAGAAGAAGAAGAAGAAAAGGCTTTGGGGCAACTTTAGAAGATTTCCAGTACCTAAAGGGGGTTTACAAGGAAGGTGGAGAGAACTTTCCAGTCCTCTGGAAAGTTACAGGAAAGTTATATAGTTACAGGACAAGGGGGAATGGCTTCAAGCTGAAGGAGAGTAGATTTAGATTAGGTCGCAAGAAGGAATTCTTTACTGTGAGGTTGGGAAGGAAACTGAAACAGGGTTGCCCAGAGAGGTTGTAGACTCTGTGTCCCTGGAGGTGTTCAAGACCAGGCTGGATGGGACTCTGAGTGAGCTGGTCTAGTGGAAGCTGTCCCTACCCATTGGAGAAGTCTTAGAACTACATGATCTGTCTCTTCCAATCATGACCTTTCTCTGATTCTATGATTCTAACTTCATACAACCAGCCTTGGTCCCTTAATTCAGCCCTTTCAGACTTCTCTACAGACCCTTACAACCCTCTAAGCAGATCAATATTTATAACTAGCTTGGTGTCACCTCCAAACTGAGGGGCCACTCAATCCCCTTGCCCAGATGATCAGTAAAGTAAGCCACTAATTGAACTGGCTTCAGTACTGAGATCTGGGTAACAGCACTGGTGACCAGCTACCTACTGCATTCACTATTACTCTCCAGGCCAGTCATCAAGTCAATTTTTACACAGTAAACATTACATCAGTCCTAACTATGTGCAACCACTTTTTTCCAGAAGAATGCTGTTGGAAAGTGTCAAAGGTTTCACGAAATTCCTGGCAGACCACATCCACAGCCTTTCCTCATCCACAAGATGGGTCACCCTGTCTCAAAAGGAGATTACGTTGATCAAACAGGACCTGCCTTTCTCAAACCCCTGCTAGCTGGGCCTGATCCTCTTCTTGTCCTGCATGTGTCACCTGATGGCACTGTTCCGTGATCTTACCTGTCACTGAAAGGTCAAACTGACAAGCCTGTAGCTCCCTGCATCCTCTTTCTGGTCCTTCATGTAGGTGGGCATATTTGCCAACTTCCTGTAAACCGGCACCATCTCAATTAGCTGGAACTGCTTTCCTGTGTCTGTTCACACATGCCCAACACACCCAGTAAGACTGTAGCATGTTTCAGAGAAACAAATTGCAGGGAATGTGTCCCAGACTTCAAAAACCTTTCATTGTCTAAATAAATAGAGTGAATAAAAATGGCCATTTTGGAGTTATCAGTTTCAGCTGAAGCTGCACTTAAGGATCATGGCAGAAGCTGAAATAATAACAGTGATCACCTTCAATCCTTTAGTCCTGCTGCTTTTTTTCTTATGTAGACAGTAATTTCCGTACAACATCTCACGGTGCCCTGGTGCAGAAGCTTTCATCAGTTCTCATTTCCCCGCCTCTTTTCCACTGGTTTAATTCCTAGAGGGAGTTTATTCAAACACTTCCATTCCAGGAATTGTTGAAAGGGATACATACTGGTTCTCATTTTAATTAAATAAATTGGTAGATTTCTACCTGAAATACAGAAATTTTAGGTGTTTCATATCAAAATGTGTCTATTCATGCTTGTTAAGTACATGTTAAACACATGCTTGTTATGTGTTCAATACTCGTGTCAAAGTAGGTCCCCATCTACATTATAGAATTTTGGTCCAGGTCCTCCTGCTCCGAACCTTGATAAAATGCAAACTCCTTGGAGAAATGTAAAGAGAAGAAAAACTTTTATTGCTAAAATAATAAAACACAACTTAAGGATTTAGTTCCTTTCTGCTAATTTTTGAAAAGGGAAATCTGTGTGCAACATAGAATTTGAATATTTTGTTCTCTATCTCACTCCCATGAACACTGAAAAAAAAATAGTAATAGTTAAAATACTCCTTCAGCAGAAGGGTTACCTAACAGCACCTTTGGTTCCGTACCTGAGAACATACTAATTATACTCAAATTATACTACAGTGCAAATCTTTTCATCGTATCGTGCCGTGCTGCTGTAAAAGAGGCGGTCGGGGAGGATTTTTTTGACAGATTTCTCAGATGAAAACGAAGCGCAAATGCGACAATATTGTATATGAGAACTGTTTATTGATAAAGAAGGGTAAGCGTTCCTACCTAAGCAGTTCAGAAAAGAGGGCACAGAGAGGACAACAGACACACAAACAGAAGACAGGGACAGCGTTACCCGCGGAGCCCCCGCGTTCCGTCCGCCTCAGCGCAGCCGGCGTGGCGGCGTGCAGCGAGCCGCGCTGCGCCTGCGCGGCTGCTGTGGCGGCCGCGGGCCCATT
>VYXD01002182.1:382306-394755 GCA_013397195.1 Hylia prasina
TGCCTCTGAAGAACGGGCTGCGATGGCTGCGGGCGTGCTCGTGGAGCAGCCGCGGCCGGCCTCTCAGGGTCGGGGCACGGCAGCTGCGGCGACTGCGGGCTGGGTGCCGCGGGCTGGATGCCGCTGCTGCCGGGCAGCGCGGGGAACACAGCGGTGGCGGCTGCGGCTGGGTGCAGTGCCCGGTCCGTGAGGGGAAACAGCGGAGCGCCGGGTCGTCGCAGCCATGAACTGCCTCACGGGACCGGCGAAGCCGGGCAGGGAAGGAGAACCGCACACCCCAAAGAAAATGGCTCACGTTGTGTCGCGGTTACCTGCTTTCGTGTGCCAAGGCTCTTCCCATAGCCCGATTTCCCAGGCATTTTTTCCCGGGCATCTGGCAAATTGGAATGGGTTGTTTGCCGTCCGATCATGGAAGCTTTCTCTGCCCTAATTGGCTGCCAGCCCAAGCCCCCTCGGGGACAGGGCTCCCAGCACGGGTACAGCCCCTGTAGGAGAATAGCAATCAGATTGATCCCTCTCCAGTGCAGGGGGGGAAAAAAATAAAATCACACTCCATACTTCTCTCATCAACTATCAGCAATTATATTAATGCTGAGATTTGTAGAAAATACTTCCACCATAGTTATGTTAATCCCAATTACCTTTTCAATGAGGAAGGAAAGCAAGGGCATAAATTATCTCCAGTACATTTGTTTAGCCTTCTGAATTTGATATTTACAGGCATATTACAATGACGATATGGGGATGTTAATGGTTCTATTTTCCTCCTAGTAAATACTATTAAAATGGATCTAAGGCTAAGCCATGGAGATTCAAGGGTGGAATAAAAACACACACCATTTCCTGATGCTAACACACTGTTACGACGTTTTGCTCCCCAAGTGCTGTTTAATAACCATAGAAAAATGTGCTTAATCAAGCTGTTTATCTGACCTATAGAAGTACGTTTTTAGACATCATACATATTCTTTTTTTACTACTTTTCTTGCAGATAAAGATCACGAAAACAACTGCAAAATCAAAACATTGTTTACTATGAAATAATATGCATTATTTAGAAATACTACTTCATTTTCTTTTGTAAGTTTTGTCACCTATACAATAACTTTCCTGACAGAGGGTTGTTGTCATTAGTTGTGTTCAGCAATTCTGAATCATAGAGGTGTAATGGCAGGCAACTGGAGAGCTTGAAATAGGAATTTGCTGGCCAAAGTCTGAGGAGGTTTCTGACCTACTGGTGATCTTTATAGACATCTGGGAAAGATTAATTTCAGTCTTGTCCTTCTCCAGCTATATTGTTACAGTTTAGGGGCATTCTCTGGGTGAAAATCTCGAAGGACCAGAGTGCTTTCATATCAGTTGTACTGTGACATGAGATACAAGTGGTCAGACAGTACAAGAGCACTACTACTCTAAACAATGTAAAAGACAGTTTCAACTTAAGACTAGGAGACAAAACTGCATGTACTCTGTGGATAAAAAAATTGGTGTATTTGATGAACCCTTAAAATCCATTTTCAATGCTGTGCATTCTCTGTTCTTTATTGCTGGTGGTTTATTCTAAAGATCCATAGTTGCTGGTCAGGCATTCTGTTATGAAGATGGTTCATGTACATGAAAGATGTATTTGGGAGGGATAAACTGCCTTTTCAGTGAGGTAAGGAGATTGAAAGGAAGTCAGAATTTATTTTAATGTTTGCTAATGATTGGTTATATAGTACATAATATATAATAATATAGTTGGTGTTTTGTATAAAGAGAAAGGTATTGGGATCCTAAACTGATGGGGGAAAAGGAGAGGTTATGTTATGGATAAGGGTAAAAAAGAGCAGTGTGCTCTTCACACAAGTAAATGTTTTTGTAGGTGGATGCAGAGGTATGTGTAGTAATACGATTTATGGCAAGCAGGGTCTGTAAATGCCAACAATACTATTTTTGTTTCTTCATGCCTCTTCAGGAACCTACAGCCATCTAATAATACTCTCTAAATTGTTTCGTCTTCCTGAGAGCTCTCTTGTTGCAGCTTTGATCTGTCAAGCCAATTAGTGATCCAGAACCTAGTTCAAATTTTCGCTATGTGATTTTACCATGTGATGAGTTGCTGTTTGCCTCTGAAACACTAAGCTAGCACTCATTCTAGTGTTTGAGCAAACTGAATAATTTTCCATTTTACACTCCACAAAGTAGAATTTAATTTGAAGCAAGGTTTCTTCAGTTCTGATTGTGCATAAAATACTAATATGCATAAAATTGCCATGGAGGAATTTATGTGATGCAATGTTAATGAATAATTATTTGAATTCTCTTAACACACTTTATTTAGCCATACAATTCCTCATTAATGACCAAAGATTTGCACAGCTATGTCAGTGTTTCATATTAGATTTTTTTGTGGTGGAGTTGGTCATGGTGCTGTTTTATGAATGAATAATTATACATTTGGTCTTTTTAGTCTATATAAAATATAAGTTTCTGACTCATTTAAGTTCTTGCTCTCAAGGGCATGAATTAACTACTTGTACAGAGAAATTAAGGCTTAAGGAACACAAGTGGTGCTAGAGAAAGTTGAGTTGGTTTTTAAAGCATTTATCTTAAATACTTTGGTAAATAAAATCTGTAAAAATAAATGCAAATGAATATCTCTTCATGCATAGATGAGAGGTTTTTCACATTTTTATAAAGCATTCATTTTAACTAAAATAATTGAGAAAGGTGACTTAATTTCCTGCTATTTCTGTGGATGTTTTAAATAAACAAAATTTTTCAGAAAACTCATAAATTCTCTGTGTTTTAAACAACCGTTGCTTCATGTCATGCACACTTAGCTAGAACAAAAACATTTGTTGAAATCTTTATAGGGAAGGGGGAGGTTAGTGATTAGAAGAGCTTCTTAATAAAAATTGCTGTAGATTTGCTATGAGTAAACTGACAATTTGACAAGACACCTTCCTAGACTGCTCTCACATAACAAAAATCTCATATTTAATAAAGGACAACCAGATAAAAGAAGTCAGACATATCAATTACTAGACTTTACTACACTAATATTTACTTACAAAAAGGGTAAGACAGATGATTTTCTCTCTTTCTTATTTTTTCCCAGATATCAAATAATTAGCAATTGAATTAGAAATTGGAGATTACCCTGCCCTTTCTTTTTGTGTGTCCAAAATTACTTGCAAAAAGATACTTGCAAATTAGTCTCCCCTGCCTCTGAGGCAATCTTAAGAGATTGCACAAGGACTTAACTTCCAAATCACTGCACAGCCTCCAGCACAGAGGATAAAATATGTTGTGATTATGGTTCAAATAGTTGGCTCCTGCATGCTGAAGGCCCACCTTTTAATTGCTGCTCTAAAGGATGCATAAAGGAATTAGTAATGAAATAGCAAACTAGTCTAGCGTATAATGCTGTGGCCTGTACGTAATAATGAGTATAGCAGCTGGCAGACCGTGCACATGACTTTAGAAATTAGAATATTTTGGCATTCCTGTTTGGTCTGTTGTAGAACAAAATTTCAGTGCAAAAGGAATTCTTCAATGCTTAAACACAAACTTACATAAGCAATTAAATGCAGGCACTCTGCATGCCCATACACACATATTTTGCATTGACATTGTTTCTTCAGTAAACTTATTTTTCAGAGCACCCTTTCTTTTGCATGATGAAAGATGTACTATTTTTGTATTCCTTATCAAATACATGAGCTGTTAACTTGAATTTTAACCCAGTAACAATTTCTTAGACATAAATTTTTTCATTCTGGTTTATATAAATTATTCTCCAAGTTATGCCTTTCTAAAAAATAATCTTTTTCCTTTACAAAGTATTTTGCAAATGCAGTTCTATGGACATAGACTCGTAATTGCTTACAAAACTTATTTATAATAGCATAGAAGAAGTAATTAAAGAACTAGATGAAAAAATTCAGAAAAGAAATGGACACAAAATTATAGTACTTGTTGAATACAGTTGCTTAGAAATTTGTTTCAGAGTAACAATTCTATTTTTAACAGTTTACTTTTAAAATACTTCGGTGCAGTATGATGCTAATACAAGAAAAAGACAATTTCGCAGGGTAAATCTCAACATTTAAAGAAAAAAAAACAAAAAAAGAAGAAAAAAAACCTTTTAGATGATAAATAATTGTTAAAAATATTTAACATTCCTTCCTATTGCAATATATGTAATTGCCATTGCCATGGGATGGTAACGGGAAGGTTTATGAGACAGCATCAATTCAGGGAAAATCCCCCTGTAGTAGTGCTGTGTTATGAAAACAAGAACAATTTTAACCAAGAGATTTGGATTTAATGTAGTAAGGTTCTGGGTCCATTGCAATTGTTGGTGTCCTTAACTACTTGTTTTAGTGATAGAATCAGAAGATTCTGCTTCTTCACATAAAGTTCTTCTGTTCACACAGGTGTTATAACACACTATGCAAATAGAGACAATAAGTCCAATTGCCAATCTAGATGGTAAAAACAAAATTATAAAATCTATAATACAGATTCAAACTATAAGATCACTTCAGTTGGAAAGGACCTTTAAAGGGGCCTAGTTTGAAGGTCTCGGCCATGAACAGGGACATCTTCCACTAGATTAGGTTGCTCAGTTCCCCATCCAATCTAATCTTGAACACTTCCAGTGATTGGTTATCCACAGCTTCTCTGGGAAACTTTCCTGCAACACTCACTGTAATAAATTTTTTCCTTATTTAATCTAAAGCAGTCTTTTTTCAGTTTAAAGGTGTTGCCTTTTCCTCTCACTACAAGCCTTTGTAAAAAGTGTTTCCCCATCCTTCTTAGAATCATAGAATCAGAAAGATTGGAAAAGAGCTCCAAGATCCAATCACTGACTGATCACTACCTTGTCAAGACCATGGCACTAAAGGCCATGTCCAGCCATTTCTTGAACACTTCCAGAGATGGTGATTCTGCCACCTCCCTAGGTAGCCTGATGCATTGCCTGATAACCCTTTTGATTAAATTTTTCGTAGTATCCAATGTAAATGTCCCTAGTACAATTTGAGGCCATTACCTCTCATCCTTGCTGTCTGGGAAAAGTGAGCATCCCCCATTTTCCTACAACTTCCTTTCAGGTAGCTGTAGGGAGTGAGGAGGTCTCACCTCCACCTCCTTTCCGTCAGGCTGATTATAAGTTCTAGTGCTTCTCCAAGCTAATTATAATTCTCCCAATCCTCTTACATGCTCCTTTAAATATTGAAAGACCATAATAGGGTCTTCCCAGTGCTTTTTCTGCAAGATGAATACCTTCCAGCTTTTCTTCATAGAAGAGATGTTCTAGCCCTTTGATTATATCTGTGGCCCTCTTCTGTACACTCTGAAAGATCCATGTCTTTCTTGTGTTGGGAACACCAGAGCTGGATCCAGTACCCCCGTCAACTCTCACCGGACCAGAGGAAAAGGGCAGAATCACCTCCCACAACCGGCTGGCCATGCTGCTTTTGATGGCTCCAGAAAACAATTGGCATTTATGGCAAAAGCACATTGCTGGTTCATACCTAATTTTTTATCTGCTAATATCCCAATTTTATGTCCTCGAGGCTCATCTCCCCGTCTGTAATGCTGCTATTGATTGCCCTGGCCCACATGCAGGACTTTGAACTTCGTTAAAAGTCATGAAGTATATAATGGTGCATTTGTTCAATCTGTCAGAATCTCTCTGGATGGCATGCCATCCTTCTAGCATACCATTGCACTGTTCAGCTTGCTGATGTGGTGAGATGACCTGAGCTGGATGCCTATCAAATCGCTCTACTACTCCTGTCTTAGACAGAAAGGGATAGAGAAAATAATACAGAAAAACTCCTTCTGGTTCAAGATAAAGATTTTTTTTTAAAAGGAAAAGTAAAGGTCATGCATGAGCAGCCAAAGAAAACAAAAGATTTTATTGTCTACTTCCCATCAGGGATGACCAATCACTTCCTGAGAAGCAGGGTTTCAGCACACTAATTGGTTGTTCTGGAAGCAAACAATGTAAATAGCAAATCCATCCCCTCACCCTGTAGGTGTAGGTAACCTCACACATGCACCCCCACCCACCACCCCTACCACTTCCTTTTTATCTCACCTTTTATTTCTGAGCAGATGTCATATAGTATGGAATATGACTTTAGTCAATTTGGTCACCAGCTGTAGTGGCTGTGTCACCTCCAAAGATCCAGCCCACTGGAGGGTATGAATGGGAGAATGTTGGGGAGGCATTGCTGATGCTGTGCAATGCTGCTCAGCAAGAACCAAAACACTGGTGTGTTATCAACACCTTTGTAGATACCATTACAAAGCATGGGGCTTCAAGGGCTGCTATGGGGAAAATTGACTCCATTTTAGCTGGACCCAATACTGTGCCATCTGCAAACTTGCTGAGGATGTACTACATTCCAGCGTGTGTTTCATTAATAAAGATGTTGAACCGTAGCAGCCCAGGTAGAGACTCCTGACAATTTCACTTGTTACTGATCTCCATTGGAACACTGAGCTGTTAACTGCAGCTCTTCATATGCAAGCATTCAGGTAATCCCTTTCTTATCCAAGAAACCCATCTATCCAGTAAACCCATGTATTTCCAACTTAGCAGCAAGAATGTTGGGGAGAACCATATCACAGGCCTTATGGAAGTCAGAGTAAATTCCATCAGGTCCTTTTCTCATTCTTTTCCAGAGCAGATATACAACTACAGAGGGCCATCAAAGAGGCAAAATGATGTATACATTTATATCTATGTATGTAAAGATACCCATCAAAAATTCCCCTCAGATTCTGTGAAATACATAAAATCCCATAGTGTTTCTCAACAGGCATTGGTTACACCTCAAGGAATATCTATGTGCTTGGGAGTGGGTAGCCATCTAGGACTCACCATCAGTGAAAGAATGTGAAAGAAAGTGAAATAAAGTCTTTTGGGTATTAAAAACTTGAGCATTGGTGAGCTCCAAAGGGCATTCCACTCAGAGGGATGTGCTACTGCAGCCTGTTGAACTCCAAGAGAGCTCAAAGGATCTCATTTAGGACACCCTGTTATGAGGTGCCTGGCTTTAGTCACCACTAAGATTCCATCCTGGTCATAAACCAAGTTGATAACCGCTGGATTTTTTTTTCCAAGAAGTCCAGTGGCTCTGGTATTATTCCACTTGGGCTACAATTCAGGTAAATGATTTGCCAAGGGTAAAATATAGAGCTGGTTTTTGTTGTCTCCCAGCCTTGGTTAGGTAACTGAAGTTTCTTTTGAAATCAGAATTATTCCCACCTTTACCATGCAAGAGTTCTTGCTGTGATCAAGGATTCTTCCCTACCCAGTTGGTATTATAAAGGCGTGCTTCATCGCCCAGCTGGTTTGGTCAAGGCTTATCAGGAGCTTCTGAGATTCTAGAGCAAGACAGAGGAGTGGGTAGAGGGTACACCACCACATTAGGGATTATGTCTGGCCTATATTTTTGGCAGAAGGTCACAATGTTGATGAATTTTCTTGTTTCTTTCCTTATCGATTTATTTCTTAATCAAAAGAGCTGGAGAAAATTATATGGAGTGAACACCATGTCAGTGGTGACTTTGTCGTCTTCTAAAACCAGCAAAATTTTTCCTTTCCCTTTTCCTGTCAGCAGAGCTGTCTAAAAAGAAACCATTGCTTGCTTTCCAGTACTTTTCTACTACTGAAGCAATTTCTTCTTCGTCACATCCTTGCTTACTATTCAGAACAGTGAAATGCAGCCCATTTTTCTTCCTGGGCAAAACAAGCTTAAGGAAGTATGTACAGACACAGATGCAGTAGTTCTATAAACTAACAATGCAACAATAATCAGGAAGGCAATTTTTAACAAAGTAAAATGGCTTTTTCTTTTACTACATCACTACATCAATAAGCAACAAGTACAAATAGTAATTTACTATGACATTAAAAACAGATAAAGAACAAAACTATTGAATTGGTAGGTTGCCTTCCCTTGTATCTAAATCCCAGATGACAGAATCAGGGAACAATATTCTGACAAAATGTGGACTGTCTTGAACAGGTTAAAAAGGTGGAGAAAGACAGCAAAATTGAATAACTCAGTAAAATAATTTGGGAATTTGTCAGATGACAGGTGTTGCCTCAGATATTCTGATGCAACACAGTAAGCAATGTTTAGACTCACCTCTGCTGCCTGACACAAGTGCAGAGTATCCAAGCACTGTGGCGCAGAGCTCACTGTAACTGTCTTTTTGCTTGTCCTTGGCCTTTATATTTATACCCCTGCCTGCTTATTATTTCTTCCCACACAAAACATATAGTCTTTGAAGAAGTAAACGCAGAGACTTTCGGAGATGATCTGTCTAATATGCAGGAAAGTCTGGTTTTCTCCTTTTTTAGATAATACACACTACTCAGTAGTATAATAGCAACCTGGTAAGGAAAAACACAGTTCATGTGGAAGAACTGTCAGCAACCAGAAGCCAATCAATCCCTTCTCTGCAGCTGCTGTGCCAGTTGCTGAAGGACACCTGGCACTAGTCGAGGATTCATGAGCCAGTGTCATGCTCAAATTAATCAGCCAGGCCATAAAGGCGTAGTTGAGATTGCCAGCCATTCCCAGCAATGTGGTCTTTACTCAGCAATGCTACCTGACAAATTCTAGATCCATGCTCTCTGGCAGACCACTCTTACCAGATAACAAGAGTGATTAAATTCCTGCAGTATTCCATAGTGTATTATAAAACATGAAAGAGATGCTGCGTCCCTTTAGTGCAGAACCCAGATATGTTGGCAAGATAGGTGTCAGGCAACAAATTAGCACATATGTGCTATGAGCAATCCTGTCGTGTGAGGCAGTGTCTTGAGAGCTTGAGAACTAAGTATCTTTATCAATGACACACAGGTGGCATGGATCACACACAATAACCTAGGATGGGCATACCTCCCAGAATGTGTTATGTGTTATGAGTTCGCCATTACTGAACTGTGAGGTAAGGTAGTGGGCACTTGAATGTTGCTCACTTTTGTATTTTTACTACTGCTTTATTATCCATAATTAGCAGATTAATACTGGTTGTCTGGCTAATCAGAAATACAGGTAAGTTCCTGAACCCAGAATTCTATCTAATCTTGAATGGCAGTGAGTCGTTCAACAGTTACAGCTGTGACTCTGCTAAGAAGCAGAACTGTGAACTGACTTCAGTTATCTGTGTATTGGCTTTCTACACAAGAAGACTGAATGACAGCAGACATTCCACAATATGAAATAGGCAGGATAAATATATTAAAATTAAAATTCTCAATCTCTGTAACATAGGGGTTAATCAAGAAAATAAACTAATACAAACTATCTGTTTTCTCTGTGAGAGTTATTTGGCTGGTTTTTACATTATCCAGGAATCACTTATTACCAGACTTATAAATTTAACTGAAATGTACAGTGGAAATACAGTTCTTAAAAGGAGGAAGGGGCTGAGGCAAAGTTAACGCAAAACTATGGCAAAGTTAATGCAAAACAATAATATTCAAGAAAACACAGACCTCTGGAATTTTCAGCTTTAAGATTTTGTGTTCTGTTTTATTCTACAGCTTAGTTGCATGGATTAACGTTAATTTTGAATGTTAGGTTCAGTTAAAATTATTTCCCCTCCTCCTAAATTGCATTTTGTACTTTGTTGGTGCAGTGAATTATGTTTCTACTTTGAAATAATGAGTCTGTCTTTCAAATATTGTTGAACAGAGAGAGAGTATGCTGAAGTCTTTAGTTTTCAAGGCATTTTTTATGGCTCTCTTACTATCTCAATTAAGGTGAGTGATCTAAACTGAAATCTAGAGTAGAGAATATTCAAGTCTCTGAAGAATTAACTACTACATTGCAGTTGGACATTTTCTTCTCTTCTTTGTTAGCTGTCCTAATGGCAAACCTCTTAGCCTAAACAGCTTGAACTTTCTCTGCACTCTTAATTGGCATCTTCGGGGCTTGTTAAATATGGGTCTCTTCAATGTTCTGTCAGTTCAATTAGACCTTTGAAATTATATTTTCTTTCACTAGCAATGGAGCTTGTCACATGTACCATTGTGGAAACCAAGTAGTTTCCACTTACTACTTTATAGTAGCATGACCATTTCCACCATTTGATTTGGACAACAAAATTATGTGTTATAGGGATGTGCATTACGAAATAGCACATCAATTTAATGCCCCAGAAAACTTAGATTTCACAGTACCATGCCCTCAAAACAAAGTAAAGCCAACATTTGCAGAAGTAAAAGCTTGACAATGCTTCAAGTGCTGCAGAAAACTGCTGAGCATGTGGGAATTGAGTCCATATATAAATATTACATACCCCAAAACTCTGTGTAAACATCAGAAAGAATATGGCTTAAATTAACAAGATCAAGGAGTTTCATGATAAAGAAGACACTCCCTAGCCCATGAACAGGACAGTTGGTTAAGGACTTACACATGTGTTTTCAAAAATTTGGGCTGCGGGGTTTGGTTGTTAGATTTTTGGTTTGGGTTTGTTTTGGTTTTTGTTGGGTTTGGTTTTTTTGGTTTTTTTTTTTTTTTAAGTCTTTCAGATTCTTCATGGTACTTAAACATAGTTTAAAGTATTTAATTTCCTTAGTGGTTTCCTTAAAGTAAATCTTTCATGGAAGTCTCTACAAGTGTTGTATTATTTATCAGAAGCTAGTCTCCCAAACCGGTCTTCTGGATGCATATGCAACTAGGCATATTTCTTAAACGTGACTTTTATTAAATCATAATTCATTTCACTTCTCCTTATTTCTTGAGTAAATAACCATGTACATTAAAAGAAATTCACCAAGTTCAGTACTATTGATAAAAAGCATGTATTGGGTTTTATGACATTGAGTTAGATGTTGGTAGAAAAATACCAGGTTTTAGCCTTAAAGACAACAGGGCTTAGATTGTAATTAATAATTGTTTTATAGAGCATATATATATTTTAGATACATTGTTCTTTACTGTGTCAGGATGATTTTCAATATTATTAGAATCAGATCTTGCTATAGCATGGATTACTGTTTAGGTAGATTTCATTCATGAAACTAAATGAGCCTTTTTGCACATAACTGCTGCTTGTCTTCTGGTAACTAAAAAGGGCCCAGTAACTAAAGACATAGAAAATATGTCTTCAAAGACTCATATACAGATAGTATTCCACAGCTGAGCAAAGTATCCACTATTTTCTTTTAGAGAAGTACAGTCTGCCTGCCCTAGTTCTCTGAATAGACTTGACTTCTTTTCTTTATACATAATTACATGTGACATTAAAAGTATAACTTCCCATGGGAGAATGAACTTCACATTTCAGCAGTCAGAGGAGACAGTATAAAATAAATATGATTAACACTTTAGGGAAAAACACAATCATATAAAGCTTTTGTTTCTCAGTCAGTCCAGCATACATTCTAATTAGCTTTGTTTTTTCATGTAGGGCTCACTCCTGATTACACAGTATCTTTTTTTTTTCCTAGATTCAGTATTTGCACTGAGAAGTAACTAGGAATTGCAAAGACTCATNAGCATTCACAAGCATAAGAAATGAATAACATTAAACAATAAAACACATGGTTCTCACCCAACAATCAGATCTCCCTGACATACACATCGTATTGTTCCATCTCTCTACATTATCCACCATGTGCAACCTGGTCCCTGAGCAAAAACAATCCCAATCGAGTCTGTACTCGAGGCAAAATTGATCCAAACTGTCTTCCCTAACAAACCTCTGACAATGTACCACTGCAACTTTGCTGTATGCAGGGGCTCAGATTACGCAGGGCCTGCTCAGTTGGTGGAGCCTCAGGTGTTAACTAACCAGATGGCCTTTGCTAGATGCTGCTCCCAGTTTTTGAAAGATGCCCCACCCAATCCTTTCAGGGTGGTTTTTAAGTCTGTTATATCTCTACACTTTTCCAGCCTCCTAGGCATGGTAGGGGGTATGGTAGGGAACAATGCCATGTTCAAGGGTGTTCTTGACATGAGTCCTGTTGTCTGACACAGTCTTCTCAGGGGTACCATGCCTGCAAAGGATTTGCTTTTCAAGGCATAGGATGGTGTTACAAGCTGTAGCATGAGGCACAGGGTGGTTTCCAACCATCCAGTGGTGGCTTCCACCATGGTCAGGACGTAGCGCTTGCCTTGGTGGGTTTGGGGAAGGGTGGTGTAGTCAATCTGCCAGGTTTCCCCATATTTATATTTGGACCACTGCCCACCATACCACAGGGGCTTCACCCGNCACCATACCACAGGTGCTTCGCCCGCTTGGCCTGCTTGATGGCAGCACATCTCCACAGTCGTGGATAACCTGAGAAATACTGTCCGTGGTTTAATCCACCCCTTGGTCTTGTGCCCACTTACGGGTGGCCTCTCTACCCTGATGACCTGAGGCACCAAGCTAGGAGCAACTATCCCTTATGATGCTAGTCTATCTGTGACACCTCTATC
>VYXD01002186.1:825-17955 GCA_013397195.1 Hylia prasina
GCCAGGGCTATGAATATGCATTTGTGTTTTGGGCATTCAACACCTTTGTAAATAAAAGGACTCTGTGGTTGTCTGTAAATTGCGGTGCGCCCCGCGCTGTAATAAACACACACGTTCTATCTTCTATTAGAGAGGTTTTGTCCGTCTCTATTGGATATCGATATTAGATCAATATCTGTATTTTAATAAATCAGGGGAACAAAGAAAGGAATAAATCCTTCGCCTTCCCAAGCTGGTGACAGGATCTGAGGTGCGCCGGCTGTGGCAGGGGTGAGAGCCAAACCCCGAGGGGATGCTGGAATCTCCCCCTCTGGATTCACCTTTGGGGCTCTCGCCCCGTTAATTCTCGGCCTGGCGGAGATCGGCGCTGTGCGCTCGGAGCAGCCCGCGGCTGGTGGAATTCCTGGCTCTCTCCTGCTCCAAGGTCAGGGCGAGTAAAACTCAGGAGACTTTGTTTCTGAAGTCTCACGCTGAAGTTTATTGTTCTTATCTATGACAAACTCACCAGATGTGAGCTCCCTCTAACAAGTCGAGAAAGTGAGTTGAAATGGTGACTGTTCAAGGCTATTTAAGTCCCAATTATCCAATTAACAGTTGACATCTGTATTATTTATGCTTCTGATCCAGTTGTGATCACCCGAAACGCGCAATGCGAACCTCCTTCACCCAGTTACAGAAAACCACCCCGAGAAGGTGCAAAAAAGGACAACTAATCCACACCCAAAGTTCTCCATCTCTGCTCCCACGTATCACCACACACTGAAATCCCAAATCTTAAGCTTTTCACCCCGTGAGACCACGCGATGCCATCCCAACTACATCCCCGTGATCCCAGTGCCGTCACTCATTTTTGGGGCCCTGTTTGAAGGCCTCAGGCCGGAGGCCGTGCTCCCCCGAGGTTCTGCGCCCGTCAGCACAGGGAGCCCCAAACTCTCAGCGTTCAGTGCCAACACGTGCCCAGAATTCCCGGTGAAATGGGAATCCCAGGGAGCCCGGAGCCGCCTTTGGACTTTGCCGTGCAGAAAATCCCACGCGGAGCGCAGGGATGGCGCTGGGACAGCCGGACACGGGGGTTGGATCCGTCACGCTCGGGTCAAGGTCCCCCAGATCCCAGAGATCTGGAATTCTGAGCGGGCGGATGATGATGATGATGCAACTCCTTCACTGGAATTCGGTGGGAGTGAAGAAATCCAAGCCTTTTTGGGAGTCCTGAGGAGCTGGACACCAACTGGACAAATCATTTGAGGGAGTGATCTGGGAGGTGGGTGGAGACTGTTCTTCCAAAACTTCCCACTCCGAATTTCCTCATGGAATTTCCCAGCTCTGGCAGAGGATCCAGAGGAAAATCTTCCCGTGGTGCAAAAGGAAACATTTTCCCATCATGTACAGAAGAAAAAAAAAAAGGAATTTTAGAGCCGTGCTGGTCCCAAACCTGGGTGGCTTTTTGGATCTAAGCCTTGCACAACACAAGGTCTTTTAATTTTGGTAATTAATTTATTTATTTGAGCATCTGGACGTGTCCCCACAGGTTAGCTAAGAGATCATCATGGCCTGGATGGATAATCCTGGGAAGCAGCATTCCCAAAGGTTTTGGTGGCACATACTTCCCAATTAACTGGGCATTATTAATTAAGCCACGACCCAAAACATCTTAGGGCAGCTCGTGTCACCTCCTGTTAGCACCAGCCTCAGGAACAGGAAAATCTGGGATTGGAAAAGGGCAGATTCCACGTTTCCAGGTCCAAGGCATCTCCATTCTGCCCATACCATTCCATTTTCCTGCTGATTTCATGGAATGAGGCAGGAATCCCACCAGCCCCCTGTTTCTGGATGGGAGCTGCTCTCCCAGACTCTTCCACATTTTTTTCCATCCCGGCTGATTTTTGCCCAGGGATCAGCCAATATTTTATTCTCCATCCAAACCTTCCCCTGAAGCAATTCCCGACTCCCTCTTCCATCTTTTTCTCGGGATTTTGCTGCTTCAAGGTCACGAGAATTCACTCTGCTGCAGTGCTGGTAATTTATTCACTCCCAGGATTTTTAGAGCAGAGGATTTGAATAAAGTTAAAAATTCCACCCCTTTTTTCTGTAACGCTTTATTAGGACTGAATCCGCACCGAGCATTCCCGTTTTTTTTTTATTATTATCTTTTTCCCCCAATTAAATGCAGCTCTCCCTTTCTCAGGCAGCTTCAGATTCCTCCAAAGGCAGGAGTGGAAAGTATCAAACCCCAGAGAAATTCCGGAGCTGTCACATAATTGGGAAAGGGATTAAAATATTGCTGGATCTGACTCCGTTGCTCCACGAGGCTCTTGGAATTCACTGCTCTGGAAGTTGCTGCTGCTTAAACTCAACTTTGATTCCAAAAAGAAGTGACGGGAGAAGCTTTTCCTGGGAAAAACCTTGGACGTGAGAAAGAAGGGAAGCCTCTGAACTGACAGTCAAGTAAAAACTGGTCTTTTTTTTCAGGTTAAAAAATATTTAAAAAATTAAAACGTGAAGATGCATTTTTTGATAATTTAAAAAAAGTTTTGTTTTAATTCCAGCACCTAATTTGGAGAGCAGGAACAATATGATAAATAAAAGGCAATTTTCCCACATTTTGCCTGGAATTGAAGCAGTGAGAGTTTTAGAAGGGAAATAATTTCCTTGAGCTCTTCGGAGTTTTTCTCTTTCAAGCGGGGTGAGAAAATCCAGGGAACGCCCTGAAATCTGGGTGCCCCTTTCCAGGGAATTCTGTCTTTGTGGGGCACTGACAGATAATGATCCAAAATTCCAAAAGTTTGGTGGAACCCTCCAAAAGTCTTTTTTTCTACTTCCAGTTCACCAAAAACTTGACATTTTTGATCCCTCAGCCAATGCCAGGCACGATGTCCCATAAACACCTTCCTCCCACGTTTTCCATGGATTTTGGATCGGAATTCCAAGGCAGAATTTCCAAGGGAACGGGGCTGATTTACCCCCCATGTGGTTTTTCTCCCTGGATATTTATTCTCAGCGATCTGGGGATACAAAAAATGGGAAAAGGTCGAGGCAGCTTCGTGGATCTCCATCCATCTTTCCCATCTTCCCTGAATTATCCTGCCATTAATCAGGAGGAAAAAGAATAATGAATGATCTTCTTTCTCCCGTTCATTTATTAGTTGATTAATTCAGTCCCACAGAAGGCATGGAACATTTCTCCCGGAAAAATGAAAGGCCTTGGATGTGGCTGAGGAATTTTTGCTCGCTCTGGTGTTTAATTCATAAACAGCTTTTCCAAATATTTGCAGCAGATTGTTCCCACAACAACATTGTCTTTCCCCTCTTGGGGTTAAGGGTTGAGGCCACTGGGAAAAGAGGATGGATGTAAAATCTTGGAGATTTTATGAGGGAAAACAAAGGATTTAAACAATTCCTAAACTTTTTTTTTTTTTTTTTTTTTTTTNCAACCCGTCGCGCCGCTTTTATTTTTATTTTTTTAAATATTGTTCTTTTTAAAGCCAAACCCTCTGAGTTTAATAACAGATTTCCCTGGCAAAGTGACTCATGTTCTTGGAATTAAATGCTGAGCTGATTTTAATGCTCAGGGCTCCTCAGCAATTTAGTTTTAAATGTTGCTGTTTTGGCCAGGAAAATTTACTTAATTTAAAGAAATAACCTGATTAGTGATGTTCCATTAGATGATCCATTGGACACTTCATCTGGGAATTCCCAGATTTAAGCAAATACCGGGATGATCCCATTGTGGTGACCATGACTGAGCGGACTCTAAATTTTGGGTTCACCTGGAATTGCCAAATAAATCCTTTAACTTCATCCCATTTTCACCAGGAAAAAAGAAACTTTTAAGGATCACGTGAGTCAGGAATTTTGGGATGTTGCTCAGCTGCTGGTTTGGAATTTGATGCTTTAATTTATAACATTTTCCAGGGATTTGTGCACCAAGATAAAAACCGAAAATCTTTGTTGGAATTGTGGTTAGAAGGAATACTGGAGTTGGAAGGAATTGTGGAATTTTCCTGATTCCAAGTTTTTATTGGGAAGGGCTGAAACGACAGTTAACACACATTGCCTAAAATTTATTTTGAGAATATGAAACTTTTAAATCCCAGTTTAACACTTGGTTTTTCCTCAAATTGAAGGGGAAAATACATTTCCATGCTTTTATTAATTTGGAATTTGCTTGTGGGTTAAATAAACAAATTTCCAGGTCTGCAGTTGCTGTAGCAGCAAAGAGGGAATTACTCCTGAAGGGATTTGGGATTTTTCCCTGTCCTGAGGGAAAGGGATGAACCCTGTGCCCTGATAACTGTGATCATTTCAATCAGATTTGGAGGGGAAAAAAAAAAAAAAAAGCCTGAGAGCAAGAATTAAGATTTGAGTTTTAAATACAGACTAGAAAAAAAACCAGTGGCCTCCATGTCCTCAAGACAAATTGCTAAAACATGGGGAGAGAAGGAATAATTAGGGATAAACTTCCCATAAATCTGCATGTCATCTGCATAAAGCCGGATCTCTGATCTTGAGATTCCCTGAGCCAGAGGGATAAAGATGAGCCCAGGCAGGAGCCCTGGGGGCATCCAGGGATCTGACGGTGGGGAGTTGGGGTGGATCAGCGAAAATGTGGGAATGTGAGGGATGCAAGGAGAAGACAAAAGGTGGTGAGGAGTTCAGGACTGGGCTGCTCATGGCTGGATCCTTGGGGAGCTCCTCAGCCAAGGGTTTCCCTACTAATCACAGGACAGGGAATCCACCAGGAGTGGGGTAAAAAGGAAACAGCGAAGTTCCCCTGGCTGTAAATGATTCCTTTCTATCCCTTCTTCCCGTTCCTACAGCAGGAAATGAAGGGAAGAGGGAGCTGCAGTGGAAGTGGGGAAGGGTTTAGAGAGATTCATGGAAGGAGAGGCTGAGGGAGCTGGGAAAGGGGCTGGAGAATTCCTGAGGGAGCTGGGAAAGGGCTGGAGAATCCCTGAGGGAGCTGGGAAGGGGCCCAGCCTGGAGAAAAGGAGGATGCAGAGGGGTCTTTTCCCTCTCTGGAATTCCCTGCCAGGAGGGGACAGCCGGGGGGGTCGGGCTCTGCTCCCAGGGAACAGGGACAGGAGCAGAGGGAACGGCCTCAGGCTGGAACAGGGGAGGCTCAGGGTGGGCAGCAGCAGGAATTTCCCCATGGAAAGGGAGCTCAGGCCTTGGCAGTGCCCAGGGAGGTTTGGAGTGCCCATCCCTGGAGTGTCCAAGGAATTCCTGGAGGTGGCACTCAGAGCTCTGGGCTGGGGACAGGATGGGGATGAATCAAAAGCTGGATTTGATGACCTTGGAAGACTTTTCCAGCCTCGATGATTCCATTCCATGATTCCATGATGAGCAAAGATCCCTGCAAGGACCCCTCAGGTCACAAGCCTGAGGAGTTCTCTTCTTTGAGTCTGTCTAAGGAATGCTAACATTAAAATCAGGATTCAGGGATGCATTTCAGCATCCCATGCAGAAAATCCGTGTGTAAGTGCTTTGCTAATTCAGGGCTAAATTAATTTGTAATGATTTTATTAACAATGCCTTGTACATAATTTCTGCATTAAACTCTAAACACCGGGTTTGATGAATTCAAACAATTAGCCCGTGCATCAACAGCATTCATTAAAATTAATTACTACCTGCTCACTTTTTATGAATGGGCTGGACTAGGGGCAGATCGCTCAGCTGGAGTAAATCAGGGATATTCCTGGAGTGAGAGGGAATTCATTTAAACCCTGAGAACCTGAGAGGAGTTTTTAGGAATCTCCGGTCCACGTGGATCCCGGATTAAAGCAGGAGGCAAATTTGTTGGCTGAGATCTGGGCTAAGCTGGAAACACAAAAACCAGGTGCTCAAAGCATCGTGCTGGGGGTTTGGTGGGTTCACCTCCCAGCTCTAGCCAAGCCAGGATTTAGCGGGAAAAGCCAGGATCTCACTGGAAAATGAAATGGGAATCTCAGGAATTATTGCTGTTACTTGTAATTTATTAAGTGCCTGGAAGGGAGAACTCAGTGGGAAGGGGATTTGCACAAAGTCCCACCTCAGGTCCAGGAAAGACTCCTAAACCCAGACCTAAACCCAGACCTAAACCTAGAGGCGCCTCTCTAAGCCGTGCCTTAACTTGGACATAAAACTGTTCCTAATTTCACTCACAAAGCTCAACAAGCTCCATCTTCCAGCTGCTTCTCCTTCTCCCACACGCTGACATTCCCTCAGGAAGTCAGCTCCAGGATTTTCCAATTTCTAGCCCCGCTCAAAGACTGATAATTCTTGTCTCAGCATTTTTCTTTATGTTAAACAGCTCAATTCCCTCCTGTTTTGGGTTGGGTTTTGTTTTGCTTCCTCTCCCTCCGGGTTATATTCATGAATATTCATTTCCCTTCCATTTCCCGACATTTCCCAATATCCATGAGAACGGATGGATTTCCCATGCGGTCCTCTGGTCCCAGGGAAGGCTTCCAAGCATTCCCAGAGCCAGCACCAATTGGTTCAACAACAGGAGTTATTCCTGATTGAACTGGCTGGGAATTTGGCCCAATTAACTTAATTAAGAGAGAGAAATTATCCTCAGCATCCCATCACCCACCGGACTTTGCCATTGGATGATCCCAGAGCTCCAGGAGTGTTTGGAAAACGCTCTCAGGGAGAGGGTGGAATTGTTGGGGTGTCTTGGGCAGGGCCAGAATTGGGACTGGATGATCCCTGTGGAATTTCCAATCCAGAATATCCCATGATTCTCTCATCACTTTTGCAGTGGCAAAAATCTCTCTTTCCTGATGGTGGACGGGCAGGAATTTTGAGGGTTCCCCCCGTTATCTGCTGGAATATCCAGCATGGAATTTCACCCCACCCCCAAATCCCATCAGAGTGGGGGTTTGGAGAGGGCAAATTGTGGAATGTCTGCTGGAAGCAGAGTGTGGGAAGGAAAATCAGGAAGAATTTGGATATCGGCACTGAAAACACACAAGCAGGGAATGTGAGGAGCTGAGGAACCCCTGAGCAGATTGTGGGAAGGAAAAGCAGGAATATTTTGGAGACTGGCATGGAAAAGACACAAGCAGGGAATGTGAGGAGTTGAGGAACCTCTGAGCAGAATATAAGGAGGAAAAAACAGGAATAATTTGGATTTTGGCACTGAAGAGGCACAACCAGGGGATGGGAGGAACTGAGAATTCCCCGAGCAGAATATGAGGAGTTAAAAACAGGAATAATTTGGATTTTGGCACCGAAGAGGCACAACCAGGGGATGGGAGGAACTCCTGAGCAGAGCTGGGGGCTGGGTAAAACAATCCCCTCCTTGGACCTTGCCTTGGAATCATCTCCTCAAAAACTGCAGGACCACAAGGGAAATAATTGAAGGAGACCTTGGTTTATGATGTTGACCAAAATAATCTTAAATTTCCTTTTTTCCCCCCCAGCTTTCTTTGCCTCATGGCTTGGATTTTAATTCCTTTGGGGCCGGGAATCTCTTTGTTCCCTGGAGCTCTTTGTGCTGCATGGCACACTGAGTCCTGCTCCCGTTTTTCCACTTCTCTGTGCTCCCGTTTTAAAGAGCACTTTCAAAGCCTGGATCCCAAGAATATCAAAAAAAGAGAAAGGGAAGGATCTCTTGGAAAAAATCAGGATCCTCATCCAGAGCAGCATGGTGGGATCCCTGCAATCTCCACGTGGATAAGGGAAAACAAAGGCTCTGTTTTTAGGGAAACCGCTGCTCTTTAGGGATTAAAGGAACACCTGATAATCTGCACAAATCCAGCCTCTTAAAAAATATTCTAATTTTTTTCCTCCTCTCAGAACAAATCCCAACTGAGGACCAGGAGTGAGATTTTACCACTTAAAAATTTTCCAGGATTTTACCCTTTGTTTTTTTTTTTCTTTAAATGATTTGGGAAGGCGGCATAAGGGGGAGTGCAGGAAGGGAGGTGGGAATTATCTCAGTGAGCCTCATCCTACTGGGAATATTTTATATCTATTCCTTTGTCATTGCTCCAGGATTTCATATAAAAGACAGATAAAGGTGCTCCCACAAATTCCCCATCCCTGGAAGTGTCCAAGGACTTGGATGGGGTTTGGGGCACCCTGGGATAGTGGGATTTGTCCCTGCCCATGGGATGGGCTTTAAGGCTCCTTCCAACCCAAACCATTCCGTGATTTCATTTGCAATCCATAAATTATCTCCTCAGATTATTTCCTTAAATCCGTTTACGACAATTCCAAGGATCAGGAGATGCGGGGACGGTGGTGGAGTCCAAGGAAGAAGGAGTCATGGAAATAAGCCTAAAATCTTCAGTCCCTGCTCTGTGTCACTCAGCAAGGACAACGGAGTGAGATTGGTGCAATCCTGGAATTCCAAGCTCTTGTGAGATTGGTGCAATCCTGGAATTCCAAGCTCTTTTGGAATTCATCACTTGTTGATCCGCAGCAAAACAAGAGGGAACAGCCTCGAGTTGCACCAGGGCTGTTTAGGTCGGAATTAGGGAAAATTCCTTCATGGAAAGGCTTGTCCAGCCCTGGCACAGCTGCCCAGGTGGAGCCCCCATTCCTGCAGGGATTTAAAAGCCCTGTGGATGTGACACTTGGGGACACTGAGCAGTGGTGGCCTGAGCAGTGCTGGGGGAAGGTTGAACTCCACGATCCAAAAATCTTTTCCAGCCTCAATGATCCTGCGTTGGTCTTCACCTTCCTGGAATGGAGGCTGAAAAGGGAAAACTCAATCCCCACACGCCAATTCCGCCCGTCCTGCTCAGCCTGTCCCTGAGTGGCACTTCCCTGGAGCTGCTCCTTTCCCGAGCCTCGGTTTTGCAAATCCCGAGCAGGTGAAGTGCTCCAGCTACAGGATGGTTATCCAGGCTGTTCCTGGGGCAGGCTGTGGAGCAGGCCGGAATTCTCGGCGCTTTGCAGGCAGGGCCAGTCCCTGCCTTCCCTCCGTGGGGAGCACTAATTGGAGCCCTGCCTCAGCTCCGTGACAGCATGCCAATGGTGGGCAGGAACTCATTTGTCAGCGGCTGGAGAGGCTAAAAAGGATGGATCTGCTGTCATTCCCAACGTTCCTGCAGCAGGGACACAAATAATCCATGGGAACAATGTCCCTGCCCCAGCACCAGGCGCCTCCAGTCTGATTAGATCCCACTTGTTCTCCATTAATCTGCTTTAATGAACTTCCTGACCTTCTCCCTCGCCTCATCCACGAGGAATTTCCCAAATAAATCTCGCCCGGTGCGGTAATCCCATTTTCCAAATAATCCCAATAACTCACGGGTGAACATTTACAGCGTTAGGGCTGGAAAGGAAATTAAATAAAAAACACAGAGGCTGTTACCGTGAGGAATTAACTGTGTGGTGTTCCGTGATTCCCAGCTCTGATTCATGAGGAAAACTGGGAACAAGGATGTGGAGCGAACGATTAAATCCCATCAAAATTTATGCAGATGCCTCCAACAAATTTGTGCCATCATAAAGCAACCGGGAAAGGTCTTATTTATGGAGCGTGGCATAAATCAGGAGATTTAGTGGGATCTTCTAACAAAGGGAGAGTAATTAAATGTCTGGGAATCAGGGGTTGGACACCATCCGTGAAAAATGTCTGGAGAGGAGCAGTTAATAGAGGATGTCGGGATGTGCTGCTGGAGAAGCTCATGGACAATGATTAAATCTCTTTTTTATCTCTGCCCATAAATCACGTTGAGCTCAGGGTGGTGAACTCCACATCTGTGAGGAGGGAAGGGAGAAGGAGGAGTCGTGTCCAGAGAGGTTTCAGGGACGAGGGAAAAAGTGGGAGAGGAGAGGATGCAGGAGGTGATTTTGTGTCTTGGATTAGAGGGGGGAAAGGAGATGTTCAGGAAATATTGGATCAGAGAATTCCAGAATGGTTTGGGCTGGAAGAACCTTAAATCCCATCCCATTCCAGCCCCTGCCATGGGCAGGGACACCTCCCACTGTCCCAGGCTGCTCCAAGCCCAATGTCCAACCTGGCCTTGGGCACTGCCAGGGATCCAGGGGCAGCCACAGCAAATCTGGGAATTCCAGCCCAGCCAGGAATTCCTTCCCAATCTCCCACCCAAATCTCCCCTTTTCCAGCTCAAAGCCATTCCCTGTGTCCTGTCCCTCCATCCCTTGTCCCCAGCCCCTCTCCAGCTCTCCTGGAGCCCCTTCAGGCCCTGCCAGGGGCTCTGAGCTCTCCCTGGAGCTTCTCCCATCCAGGGGAACATTCCCAGCTCTCCCAGCCCGGCTCCAGAGCTCCTGGAACATCTCCATGGCCCTACCCCTGGATAACAAGGATAAATCCACGATTTCCTGACTGCCTGATGATCAGATCGTAAAGCTCCAAGAACGCTTCCGATTCCCTTTGTTCTGGAATGGTCGGAGTTAATTTTGCTTACAAACCACACAAAGGCTTCGGAGCTTTTCCCAAACCCTTTTCCAAGTCCTTTCCTTGCATTCCCCCGTGGAGGAAGGCAGGATGGATCGTTTGGCAGTGACTCCTTGAACCCTGGGAGTGAGGAGACGGAGGAGCCAACGGGAGAAGATAAGAAAGCAATTGTGGATGTGTCACTGGAACAGGCGGAATTGTCGTCCTGGAGATTGGCAGGGGTTAATTAAAAGTGTGAATTCCAAATAATTCCATTAAATTGGGACAAGTCCCATTTGGAAGAGGCATTTTTCATTCTCAGCCCATGAGCTCTCATTGAGTTCAAAGCGTGGGTTCAGGTAACCTCTGATGGGAGCTGTTAAAATCCCAAATTCCTGATGCCTGGGATGGTGTGAGTGATCCCAGGGGTTTGGGCCGCCGGACCCCACAGTCCTGTGAAAGAGACAGATGTGTGCAATTAATTTTTTTAATTAATGGATCAATCTTTCCCTCCTGGGTCTGTCTTTCCCATGCAATTCCTTCTGTTCCAATGTCAATGCAAGGAGATTTCCCTGTTTTCCATGACTGGAGGGATAATTCCTTCTCTCCTTCAGAGAATTATCCAAATAAAAGTATTTTTGACAACTTCTGACTTATTAAATTTTAACTGCACTGGGGTGTAAACATGATGCAAGAAATTATTTCAGCTCCTGAAACACGGAAGCTTCTGAGTCTTCAACCAAAGAGACCCTGAAGAGATTCCAAAAATCCTGATAAAAATTTTGATTCCAAAATGGGAACCTTTCAGGAAATCCTTGGCTTTCCATGGACTTGCATATTTGACGTTGAAGACTCGAGTGTTAAATGGGATTTCTTTGGGATTTAAATGGGGTTTATTTGGGATTTAAATGGGGTTTATTTGGGACTTAAATGGGATTTCTTTGAGACTTAAATGGGATTTCTTTGGGATTTAAATGGGATTTCTTTGTCGTTGGTGACTCACAGTTGACTCCCCCAGTGGCTGCTCTGCAATAATTGATTTCCTTGTTGCCCTGCAATAATTATTTCTGGAACTGGAGCATTTTTTTTTTTTGTTGGCGGGAGAACTGAAAATCCTCTTTCGTTCTGGAAAAGTCAGACCCTGATTTCCAGGGCTTTGTGCTGACTCAAACCTTCATGATGTTGCTCCAACAAAACCTTTCCAGGGTCATTTTCGGTTCAGCTGAAGTGGATTTTTAGGTGAAATCCAAGCTTCAAATGTCTTGGCTGAAATTGTTCCTAATTCTGAATTTCTGGCCAGCAGCTCTTGGGCTGCTTCATTTAACGGGAATGTTTTGTGTGGGTGTGAGGACAACGCAAACTCTCCCTTAAATCCAGGTTTTTCCAAGCAGGAATGGGGGAAAAGGGGACATTAAAAGTCACCTTTCTTCCTGAAGGAGAAATGAGAATATTTTTCTGTCTTTTGGGATGCAAAAGCAACAATTTATCACTGGTTTGATAAAAGGCGAACGTGTTTAATCTCATTAGAGAGATTAGAGAGAGATGGAAAAAGGAGATTTTTGTTTTATTACAGTGGCAGCATTTCAGCCACGAGAGCTCTGCCAGTCCTGAAGAATTCTGATTGGGGTGTAATTAAAAAAAAAGAAAAATAAATCTGTAAATTAGCTCAGGAATTCTGTTTGGAAATGGGAGCCACAGGAGTCTGAGCCTTCCCAAATGAATATTTGGAGAATTCCAACATCCCAGCTGAGGAATGTGGCCTAAAGTGTTGGAACCAAACCCTAAAATAGGACAGGATGTGGGGTGCTGGTTTTAAGCTGGAAGAGGTGAGTTTTGATGGGATTTGGGAAGGAATTTCTGGCTGGGCTGGAATTCCCAGATTTGCTGTGGCTGCCCCTGGATCCCTGGCAGTGCCCAAGGCCAGGTTGGACACTTGGAGCAGCCTGGGACAGTGGGAGGTGTCCCTGCCATGGAATGGGTGGAATGGGATGGGATTTGAAGCCATTTTTAGCTAAAATTCAACTGATTCCCCTTTTTTTTTTTCCCAAGAGTTCGTGCATCTTTCCAGCCCTGACAAGATGAGGATCTACCATGCTTTGCTTTATCCGTGACCATTCCATCAGGAATTAGGGAAAATCCAGACTTCATCCCCTGGCTGACTTATCCCACAATCCTGCCTTCGTTTTGGGCCTAAACCAGGGATAATTTTCCAAAGTTCAATCTCCTGGGAGAGGACAGGGAATCCTGGAGTTCAGGCACTGCATTAACCACAGGGAGAGCTCCTGTTCATTCCAAGATCTGATACTGAAATCCATCGTGGAAATCGATTGGATTAAGCTGCAGGCACTTCATTAGTGCAACTGGGAAACCCTGGGAAGAAACAAGAGACCACAGGAGGTGTCCAAGGGAGAAATTCCCTGCTCTGTTCACCCTGCTGGGAATTCTGGGCATGGATTTCTCCCAGATTTCTCTGGGATTTCTCCCAGATGAGCTGGTGGATTTACTCTGCACACCAAGACTGACCCAACACCACGGTCAGAGGGAATTCCTGGAAATTCCAGGCATGAATTGTCCCAGCAGACTGTTGGACAAATGAAAATCCCAACAAAGAAAAAAATTATTTGGGTTTTAATCTCCGTCTTTTTTTTTTTTTTTTCCTGGTTGATTGTTCTGGGCAATGAAGGAATTGTGAAGGGCTTCAAAATTCAGGGAATTCAGCAGGAAAACCCAGCTCTCCTGGGGCTCTTTAGCTCCTTTTAGGGCCGTTCTCAGGTTTGCAAGGAGAGCTTTTCCCTGGAATTGATTCCTGGGTTGCATTTGTGATAAATAAAAGCTCTGATCCCCCTGGAGCCCCCCAGGGCCCCTCGGCAGAGCCTGAGATCAACGAGTTCATTCAGGAGAGTAAATCACAGGGATGTGGGAAGGGAACTGAAACGTCTGGGCCCATCAAAGGGAAAATATTCCTTATTCCTGCTCTGCTCCCGGGGCAGATTGTTCATCTCCTGGTTTAACACAAATTCCCCAGCTCGGCTCCCTGGCATTGCAGTTCAAGGAGCTTCTCCAAAAACCAAATTAAATCCGGAGGTGATGATTTAATTTCTGCTTCTCCTGATGGAGAAATATCGATTCTCCTCATATTTAGACCCCAATTTATTTATTTTATCCTCCTCATCCCGCAGATCAGGGGATCCCAGAATGGTTTGGGTGGGAAAATCCATCTCGTTCCGGCCCTCCCACGGAGCTGAAGATGCAGCAGGATAAACTTCCCTCTGACCACCCATTTTTCAATCCTAATGGAGTATTTCCTCTAGGAATGCAGCCAGTTAATTGCCATTATTTTGTCTCCACCAATACCCAGAGTTTCTCAGGCCTGTCTCCCCTTGAAACAATAAATTCCAGCAGAGTAAAAACGCTGTGAAGTGTTAAAATGTGATGGGTGCACACCTGAAACACTGAAAATAGACAAGAGGAGCTGGCACTTGACTGCCTGGGTCGCATTTCATTTGCCTGGAGGAAAGAAATCAGGATTTATGACAGTTCTGCTCATGCAGAAATAAAAAGGTGCTGTCTCAGGACGCGGGGGGTTCACAGAGTGTCTGCGAAATCCATGGAAAATGTAAATCAGCTGAGCTGGTTTGACATTAATTCCATGTTTAATTTTTCCTGAATAAACTGTATAAAGAATTAAAAAAAAATCCTAAAATGGAAGGGAGTGGAGCCTCATTTCCGTTGCCAATACATTGGGATTGAGCCTGTTTGGAATCACTGGAATTGGGCTGGATGCAAAAAAATGGTCGGTGACACTTTTCCTTCACTGATGTCGCTTCAGGATCAGCTTCTCCACATATTTGGAGTTGGAATTTGGATAAAAACATTTCAATTAAAGACGCATATCAATGATGCACCAGTTAACCTTAATTACTCTGGACTGAGCCGGAAGAATGGCACCACAGTTCTTCCTTTCTTTATTTTCCTGGGACAGAGTTTTCCTGTGGCCACGTCGACTTCCTGCACGGTTTGACGTTAATTCCATGTTTAATTTTTCCTGGATAAACTATCATGGAATAAAAACCTGAATAAAAAAGTGGGGGAGTGGGGCCCCATTTCTGTTGCCACTCAAGTACATCGGGATTGAGTCTGGAATCACTGGAATTGGGCTGGAAGCAAAAAAATGGTCGGAGACACTTTTCCTTCACTGATATCGCTTCAGGATCGGCTTTTCCACATATTTGGAGCATGGATTTGGAAAAAAGCGCTTCAATTAAACTGCAGCAATTAACCCTAATTACTCCAAAGGAGGAGGAATGGCACCACAATTCTTCCTTTCTCCCAGTTTTAAGCCGTGGCATCCTTTGGGATGCAGGTGAGGATGGATTGAGATAGAAATGGATTTACTGAGGTGTCCGTGAAGCTGTGATGTTGGATGGAATTCCAGACTGGTTTGGGTTGGGAAGGTCCTTAAATCCCATCTCATTCCCATGGGACACCTTCCTAGATCTCTCCAACCCAATGTCCAGTCAGATTTCTCATTAAAAATTGCATTTTACCAGACTCGGGAAATATTTGTGCTCAGAAATTCCATGGAAAACACAACCCACTGGGGAGGAAGGAAGGGCACAAAATTCTCCAGGCTCCTGTTGGACTTGAGGGGATGATTTATTCCATGTTCATCCATGATTTTCCTGGGAATATGATTTAGATTACGCTCAGATCTGGATCTCTGGGGTCGGAATCAGCCCCGTGGAGGGCTGAGAGTGGTGCAAAATCAGGACTGGGGCTATCCCAGGCCAGCTCTCATCCATGGCCTTATCACGCATTCCCGACTCCAAAGGCCTTTCCCATCTCTCCCTGGCGTGCTGCTCCATCTGGAGCAGGCCTGGGAAGCCCCAGGAGCTGGAAAAGCGGGGATGGAGAGCACAGCTGCAGCTGGAAAGGAGCAAATCCAGGAGTGAGTTAACGGAGATGGGAGCTGGGGAGCAGAACTCGGCGTTTTCCGACGGGGCCGGGGGCGGAGTGATGGATTAGAAATCCCGCCGGTGGATTTATCCAACCTGGAATCAAAAAACAAGGGAAGTCCATTAGTGGAATCCGTCTGGCACGCAGCTGCAGGCTCAGGGAGCACAGGGAGCTCTGATTTCCCTGCCCTGAGCCTTGTTCCATTAGTGTCACCTCGGATGAGGAGGGAGAAAATGAGGATTTGAAAGCCTTGGGAATCTTGTTCCTCGGAAGGAGCTGCCCGTGGGATGGAGGTGAATCCTGCAGTTCCAGCCCTGCAGGGATGTTATTTAAGGAGCAGGGAGATGTTTTCCCAGCCTTGTGTTTTTTGCTGTTTGCTCTTAAGGTCCGGAAGATCTGAAAATTTCAGGGTTTCTCTCTCCCCCAGGGCTGCCAAAAAAAGTAAAAGAGGAATTCTGCTTTGAGAGCAGAGCAAGCAGCACAGAGAACATTCAGCAAAGCACGATGCCCTTGGCTTCACCCCAAGCTGCTTCCTTGGATCCAGCATGCCTGGAAAAAACACGGATTCGGTCCTGAACTCTGCCTCACTCCTGCCAAAGTCATTCCAACCCCAAATTGCTGCTGTCCAGCAATCCTGGAAAAGCCTGGAGGGGGCTGAGCTGAGCAGCTCCATCGCCGTGTCCGGCCGATGGAAGCTGGGATATTCCCTGGAAGCTGGGAGTGAGTCACTTCCCACTTCTCCTGCCCCAAGGGGACAAAATTCTGCCTGAGGCCAGCGTGTTCCGAGCCCCACCGAGGTGCACCAAGCTCTGAGGGTCACCAGCAACCTCCCAGAAATGGTTCAGGAATAATTAGAGAGACTTGTTTGATTAGAGAGAGTTTGATTAAAGGTGTTTTGAAAAAGCAAAAATGTTTTAATTAAAGCAGAAAACAACAAACCACGCAGGACAAAAGCACAAAAGCCCTGCACAGTGCAGGAGGTCCCTGGCACTGCTCAGACACCCCAAAAGCCCCGAGGATCTCCGGGCTCTCTCTTGAGCACTCAGCGCTCCAGGAGGGGATTTTGGCTCGGTGCCCAAGAGAAAACAGCCACATTCCTTGAGGGACAGCTCCAGGCTCCAACAGGTGCCTCTGTCCTGGCACTGGGACAGTGATGGTGAGAGCAGCATGGAAGTTTCTGGTTCTTCTCCCTTAAAAGTTCCAGGGGTGAGGCTCAAACTCTTTTCCTGATATGGGAACACCTGTTAAATTTTGGGGGATGCACTGGGACATCAAGGCTGGACTGAATAAACTGACACTCAGCGTCCTCTGCTCTCTCCCAGTTCATTTTTAGCTCCCAATAATCCAGAATTCCAGCAGGAAATGAAATGGGAGACTTGGATCCCACCTGTGCTCGCCTCAGCATTTCCCAGGGGCCCAAACTCTTCCGGCTGCTCCGGAGGGAAGTGGACTTGGACCTTCAAGACATTCAACTCATCCAGAGCTCCAGGAGTGCTTAGACAAGGATTTCAGGCTCAGGGTGGGATTGTTGGGCACAGAAACCTGGGAGAGGCAGGAATTGGTTAAAAATATCTCACTGGATGAAAGCAGCAAACCCTGTCAGGATCATTGGGAGATAATTTAAGTTAACCAGGGAATTTTGGCTGGAATTCCCAATACCCAACTCAAATCTCCCCTTTTCCAGCTCAAAGCCATTCCCTGTGTCCTGTCCCTCCATCCCTTGTCCCCAGTCCCTCTCCAGCTCTCCTGGAGCCCCTTCAGGCCCTGCCAGGGGCTCTGAGCTCTCCCTGGAGCTTCTCCCATCCAGGTGAACATTCCCAGCTCTCCCAGCCTGG
>VYXD01002195.1:0-19991 GCA_013397195.1 Hylia prasina
TGGTGCTCACACATCTATCTGTATCTTCAAGGCAGAGCAAGATGTGAATTAAGGTGTCCAAAGATGCAAAAAACCCCTTTTCCTTGGATAATTTCCTCTAGACCCCCTGTTATGCCAGAGAAATCTGCCTCAGGCAGGTGCTTTTCTACAGCTCTCACCCTGAATTACATGTTTTTCCTTAACTTCTCACAAATTCTTGAGGGCGCACGCAGAAGTGACACAGCTCAGACAGAATGTCAGAACACTCAGAGATTAAGGACAGGGTTTGACTCTCAGCTCTCAGGGGGGCTTTGGCTCCTGCTGCAGGGATTTCTGAGTCACCCACACAGATCAGGACATCTGCACTTGGTGCTGTTGGTGGGACTCTAACCCACCTCTCAGACTCCCTCTCAAAAGCCACCCTGCTGCAGGGGAGCAGAACAGAAGCATTTCCCCAAGGAGCACTTTGGGGCGTGGGAAACAGGCAAATCCTCGGGTCCTTGTCCACATCAGACCCTGGAGATCAGTGGAGATCCTCTCCCTCATCTGGCAGGAGCAGAGGGAGCCCATCCTGGTGGGATGCTCCAGACCAAACCACAGGCACTAAACCCACGGGAATCCCACACGTGAGAGGGGCAGTGGGGCAGGGAGATGCTGCCCAGTTTATGGGCAGAACCCAGACCACCACTCCTGTGTGTATTTTTCACATCCTCTCTGGCCTAGTCGTTTGCAGTGAGTAATTCAGCCCCTTCCTGGCATTTCATAATTACAATTAAGAACATTTTGTCATGTCCAAAAGTCCAGGATACTCATGTCATGCAAGGAGGGGGAGCCTGAGAGAGGCTGAGAAGAACTAACAGCAGGGCCAGCTGCAACACTTCTCATCCCAATTATTCTGAAATGCTTGGACATATCTCATTAATAAATAAAAGCTTAATGGACTCTTTTGCTCACGTACCAGGTGAGGTGGCTCTTCAAGCAACACAGAATTGAGAAAGATCATTTAGCCTGTTACAAAACAAAAAAAAAAAAGAAACAAGAAAAAGGAACAAACAAGTAAAGGCAGGGAAGCAAAACCCTCCCAAGGTGGCAGAGTGGGGGCACACCACTCACAGTGAGCCTGTGAACCACCCTAGCCCGAGGGTGAAGCATAAAACACTCCGGTCTCTAATAAATTCTGGACAGTCACTCACAAACTGTTATGCCTCTTCTCAAATATTGTTCCCATCACTCATGTAGCCAGGACTGGTGACACTGCAAACAGAAGCAAAAACTGGTATTTGCCCCAGGGAAGTGCCGGTTTTGGGCTGTGTTTGGAGAAGGCAGATGGCAAATGCAGCAACAGAGGCACAAAGGCTCAGGGAGCAGCTCTGCAGCTCACGAGTCAAACCTCTCAAATATTTGCCTGATGACCAGTGCTTCAGAATTCACTGCTTCCTCAAGTCCTTGTCCTGCCTGCAAAGTGACACACCAGCACAGGGTGTATTTTCCCTTGTGTAAATCTGTAGCGTTTCATGAGTTCCAAAAATCCATCTAATTTCAACCAAACGTTCCTTCTCTAAGTGGAACACACAGACGTGGAATGCTTGTGTGCCTGAATTCTCTCACTGAAACCCGACATCAAACCCAAGCAAAAAGCCCAGAGAAAACATATCCTACTTCAAAACATTTTAATTAGTCACACTCATTTAACTCCACGTTTTCCTGCGGTACAAAGCAGCACTTATCTTTAGGGCTCAGACTGCAAACTTCTCACTTCTCAAGATGCTCACAAAAGAATTCTGCCTGCTTTGGGTGGGGCTGTGGCAGCAGAAATGGTTCCCTCCCCTTTGGGAAGGACTCTGCTCTGTCACCCGCGTCCCTCCTGGTCACACCTGTCGTGTCCAGGCACCTTCAGCTCCAGAGCAAATTGTTCAGTGCAGGGAATTCCCAGTTTGGGAATTCCCAGCCCCAACCCAGCACAAGCACAGCCACCCCTGGGGCTCCTCTCTCTGCTCGGGTGTCCAGCTTCTGTCCCAGGTTTGTGCAAGAGTTAAATGTCAGTTTTAATCTCAGTGGCTCTCCCCACCAGAGGATGATATTTCACACCATTATGGCAAATTTCCCTAATGCCTGCCTATGGGGATGTCTGTGTAATGGCACCATCTGACTCTTATCATAATTTGATTCAAACTCATATTGCTTTTACATTTTATTTCTCTTTGCCATTCTGGCTTGCAACAGCCAACAGCAGGCTGAAATTTTACCTAAATGAGAGCATTTTTGCTCAGTGAAAGAACATTACTCTGTGCCATTTGCTTAATAGTTCACATTACTGTGTAGGGAGTGTTGCATTCTCAGGCCAACTTCCTGGCACCCAGTTTGTTAAAAGTTTCAAGGGCAGCACAGCAACAGCTTCTGCATGGAAAACCCTTCCAGTCTGGGCAAAAATTATAGTTTCTCAGACAGGCTACAAGTCAAGTAAAATCTCAGCTGTGTTTATGCATGGGCAGAAATAAATTTATAAATACGAGCAGTGCCCTTGCCACAGAATTTCCATGTTTCCTGAATGCAAAGAGGAGCCGGGGGCACTGCAGGGAGCAGCTGGAAGGATCTGCACAGGGCTGAGCTCCAGTGCCTGAGAGGGCACCTGAACAAAAACTCCCAGCTTTTCTGACTTGCCACCTCTTCATCCTGAGGAATATTCTGCATTTAAGCACTGAAACACGCTGATTAGGGAGCTGTGAGTGCCAAGGCTGCAAAGGATTTTTTAGCAAAAAAAAAAAAAAAAAAAAAATCCAAACTAGAGTCTGAATTTCAAAGCACAAAAAAGCACAAGAAAGGACTAGAAAAACTACAGTTTAAAATACACACTCAGATGTATTAAAAAAAATAAATAAAAGGGAGCTATTATTTTTTTCTGGAGTTCCATCTTCCTTTCTCCCAACAGTTGCTCTTGTTTTTCCCCTGAAGAGGCTCAAAGCAAATATTTAATAGAATTTGATAAACATCTTAAATATTATGAGAAAGATGTTAGTTATTGCCAACCTGTGATTAGGGTTGATACTGATCTAGAAATCCAGACCTTATTTTTAGATTACTACAAAAGACTTCAGTGGCTTATGGTGAAATGATTTCAGAAATTGTTTTTAGTAATACACAGCCATCTGTATTTCTAAGCAGGTGATAGAAGTTTGATCTGCAACTTTAAAATTCTGAGACACTTAGTTGCTAGGAAACCAACAAATCCAATTCACGTGTCTCTTATAACACAAAAATATAACTGTGTACTGATTCTCTCAGAAAAACTCATGCTATGTATTTTTCAACTTCACCTTTTGTCAGTGATTTGAAGCTTTATTTCCTTCCATTTAGGCCTAAGAGAAGGCACATCACTTATAAAGAGATTGGTAAATATGTTAACAGAAAAAGAGATGGAATGTCCTTTTATCAGAATTTTTCCCATATCTCATTTCTGGCATGAGGAATGTCTGAGCAGCAAGTTATGAGGGCTTGAAATTTACTTCTAATATGGAGTCACAAATGTATCTTTAATATTTCATTACCATGAGTGTTGATCATTTCTGGCTCAGAAGATGGTTTTGTAGACAATCAGTCTGGTGTCTTTATGAGAAACATTATTCATAAACATATGTAAAAAGCCTGTGCTTTCATTACAGCACAACCAGTTAAGCATCTATCTATGTAATCCCATCTGACCTTGCAATTACTGCCTTATCCATATGATGCATTGCAACAGAATTATTAATTCTACTTCCTTACACTTTTATTCTGGGCTTGGCAGGCCTACTGGGAAGAATAACACATATTCCATTAATAACAATTAGCAGTGACATGAGAGGAACCTGAATAATATGTTATCCCAAAAAGTGGTATTTTGTTTGGGGACAGAGGTAAATATAAATGCCTTGGATTCTGGGAAAGTACTTTCTCAATTTCATCAGAGAAACAAGGTTCCCTTCTTAGAGGAGGAGGAAAAACTCCACAACATCTAAAATAAAATCGATATCCTCTCCACAAGTTATCTCATGTTCTCTCAACACATGTGAATAAAAAGCAAATGCAGTGATGAAAAAAAAAAAACACTTAGGACAGCCAGTCTGTCCCCTTCTTCAAGAGATGCCAAAATTGCAGAGGTCACCACTTTGCATTTGCTTTTCCTGGGACAAGGCAAGTGCCACTGAACATCCTCCCCAGCCTTGGTGGCAGCAGCCAAGGGACAGCACCCAGACACCCTGCAGACATCCCTGCTTGCAAAACATGGGGAATTTTAGCCTGTACAAACCACAAACCACATTTTTTTCCCCAGTTTGTGGGGCCTGGCAGCTGCAGCCTGTCCCTGCTGCTGGGGGGAGGCTCTCAGACCCCTCAAACAGCTCCTGCAGTTGCTCAGGCTTGTTTTGCTCCTTGCCTTTAACAGAATAAATGGGAAATGACATCCCATAAACCTCATTAAAACGTTTAGATTGCAGATCACACACTGCAGCTTAAGAGATGGCAGATTTGTGCTGCCACACAGGCTTTACTCTGCCCTTCCAGGATTATGACACGTTTTTCAAATTCCATGATCCAACCTTCCCCTTCCAAACGCTTTGGGTAAGATAAGAGCCCAGCATTGGAACATAAGTGTGGGAAGAAATCCAGCCTGCATGGAATTAAGGTTGCACAAAGAATTACAAATTTAGATTTTCTCAGCTCCCCAACTCTTGACCTTGCAATAGAGAGCCAGATTTTTAATGTATAACTGTAGTGAACACATCTGAGTACCCACTAATGGCATTATGTACATATCTCAAACACACAGACAAACCCATTCTCTCTGTTGAAAAGATGTTTCTGTTAGGGAATAATTTTGAAAATCCTTTGCCCATATGAGTAATGCTAACAGAAGGATCCTCTGCAAAGACACAACTCTGCCCTGTGCACCCTGGAAGAGAAAACCTCTGTCCCTGGGGAAGCACCAGTCACTCCCCACAACATCTTCCCTTCACACCCCGAGTTTGCCCCTCACAGTTTTACCTACACCCCCCAAAGAAGACTCTGGAGAGAGGAGCAGAGCAGAGCTGCTCATAAAAGGGAGCTGGAAAAGATTAAGATTGTTTGCATTAGGGAAAAATTACTAAGGCAGGACCTGATGAAAGGAATGTAAAACAGATATTGAACTGGGGGCTCGCAGTCGACCTGAGATGAGGGGAAAAAAGGCTTTCTTCTCCCTTAAAAATAAATTCTAATTCCCAGAGACACCCTCAGCATCACAAGCAGCACATTCTCCTTGCTGCCCTGTCAGGTGCACAGGAAAATGTATCAGTACTGGGATTTTCTATTCCAGCACTAATATATGAAAGAATAATAAGATAAACAGCTTCCTCCCCAAAACACAACAGACTGTTACAGCACGTGCTCACCCTCTTTTCCCTTATTCCATGAGCTCTGCTCTCCACCACTCTCACCTGGGTGTGCAATGAATTTAATAGAAATTAAACTGAGGAGTAGAAAGGTGTTTCCTTCCAAACCAAAGGAGGTGGAATTATCTAAACCAAAAATGCAGCAGAGCACCTGTGGAGGGTGGGAAGAAGCACAGCAAGAGCTGCAGATCACACCAGTGCAGCACATAGGAGATTTCTTGGTCCAAGCTACAATTACTATACCCTCACTGCAAATCAGTTTTGCAGGTTTATTCCAGCTAAAGGCCTCTCCCAAATGCAAAAGAAAATTAATAATCTTAAAGAATATGTCTCAATATCAGTGCTTTTTTAAGGAGAAAGCCTTCTCCCATGCTTGGTACTCTCACACACCTTGACAAATTTCGTTCATTTGAAATAATGAGTACTTCCAGCATGAGCACCTTTGAGAGGGGAAGGAGGAAGGGAAGAGAAAAACAAGCAGAAGACTGAAGTAAGAAGATGTTAAATCTAGAGCTCCAAGTCTACGAGATGGCTTAATCTCCTTCTAAAATAAGAGCTCCTTTGGCACTCTTTGGGGACACACAGGACAGGAGAATTAATTTGGAAACTCTCTTGTGTATGTGATACACAAACAAAAAGGGTTTATCCATACCTTACACAGGAGCACTGGAGTTTATCCACTTTGAACTAATCCTTTCTCCCCCCTCAATATTTCAATTTTTACTGACAGCTCTTTCATTCACAATACAGTGTTTATTTAAATTAAGCAATATGGAGAAAAAACAGCTGAAGCTCAAAGGTTTATTATAACAGAAACAATATACAGTTCACCACACAGAGAATAACTGCTACAAGGCCAAGATTAAACACTCGTTACTTTTTTCATGTGGTATAAAATAGAGCATTTTTTGGTATATATTCTGCATTTTATCCCTGCAGCCATAAAGAAAAGGGTAGCTCTACCCCATGGCTCTGAAGAACCTGTTTCATATCCCTGGTGCTGTCAATAGCAACAAACAACTAATCTTCACTCAATAAATGTATCTTTTATAAGAGTGCTTCCTTTTACAATTTCTAGCATAGATACTGCAAGAAAGGAACACACAAGATTAGATGAGAGCAACTTGACCTAATATTGAAAAACAGATTACTGCTCTCCTATATTACAGAGGTTATAAAACCATTTATTTCTGTGTGGAACAGCTCACAAATACCAATTTCTTGCAGTAGAAACTGGGAAGACAATAAGGCATCATCCCCTTTAGTCTGAAATAACTCAGGAATGTTGGGATCTTTCTTTTTCCCTCTTTCCCAAAACGCAGAGGTGACTTACAATCTACTGTGCCTCAGCAATAAATCGAGAAAAAAATAAAAGAGGTGGCTTGCTGCCTGCACACACACATACTGCTCTATCATAATCAATAATGATAGTTTTATTACAGCCCGTGTAGCAGCTAATCAATGGGCTTTGATACCTGCACAGTCAACAGCAGCTCCTGTGTGCTTGCATAATGTTCTCTATAAAACTGGCTGCTCCACATCCAGCATTGACTACCCGTGGCCCAAAGCCAGCAGAGAAAAGTGCATTTACAGTCCACACATCACTCCTCACTTCTGCCCAGATCCAGGCTGAGTGCTCCAGAGCACAGGGGGGAAGGGCAGAACACAAGTGAGAAAAACAAATTATTCTAAACAAACGACAAAACTCTCAGGGTGAATAAGAGGTAGGATTGCTGGATATTGGGAGATGAGAATCACAGTTCCACTGTTTCTGAACTGGTTTTTTCTGAGGTAGCTCCACAGAGCTGTTCCGTGCTCCCTCAGAAGAAACAATCCAGAAAATAATCCTATTTCTCTCACAAGGACAAGGTCACGTGTAAGGTTTGGAGATGTGTCCCAAAGGCATCAGGAGGGAGAAGAGAGTTTCCCAAGAGCCTTGGGCACATCTCTGTTTTAGCTACTGCAGGTTCATAAGACTTAATTTTTCCTACTCTAGTTCTCAGGACATATTTCAGTAATTCTCCAATCCTTGCTCATCTCAGTAACAAGTCACTGAGTTGTTACTGTGGCTGCAGTTCTTCCCATTACATACAAAGCTTGACTTGAATTTTCATCTTCTTCAAATCTGGGATATCTCAAATGTATTGAGAAACTGCAGGTGACCATGGCCTTAAGTGTGGAAGAGCCACTTTGGTTCTGAAACCTCAAACACCGAATCCTATAAACCTTACAGGACATTCTAAAATCAAAGATTTCCATATAAGTGCCCACACCAAAGCCAACAGCTTCAGTATCTTGAGCCTTCCTGTTCCTTTGCCCTCATCTCCCTTCTCCAGAAGACAGGGTGTTGCTGAACTAATTATTATCAGAAAGGTTACAAGACAAAAATGCAGTGTACTGTGTAACATATATTTATTTTTCTATTTCTATGTGTTTAAACGCAGAGTCCCTGTTGTTTTGCAGCTGCTGTCTTGAGACACTTTTCTGCTGTGATGGAGGCTAACAAAAATGACAGTAGTAGTGATTTATGCTCAAGGTTGGGAAACAGATGCATTAGAAATGATGTTCTGGTTGGTTATGAGGAACATCTTTGGAATTACAGTTTGCATCTCAGGAACAATGGCTTTCACACAGCTTTTCAAGCTGTTTAAGGACTGTGAGGGAAATTTCCTACCTTCCTGCTTGCTGGACTCTCAAACCCCTGTAAAACTCATGATCATTTTCTATCATTTCTACAGGAGAATACGCAATTATTTTCCCCCTATTTTCTCTTGCTTTTTCACTCATTCACAAGTATCTTCCACTTTGACTTTCTCCCCTATTCTTCCCTAAATAATACAATAGATATAAATTTTCTACTTCAGATGGTGTTTTCAATCTCTCACCTTTCATCTTTCCTGCCTACTCCACCTAATCTTTTAACTCTTTTATTCTAGATGCCATTTTATATACTTCTATATTCTTCCTGAGATGCTTTTCACTGTACCCACAATTTAAACACTACTCTGTATTTTTGTGATATTTCTACCTAAAGAAACACCCACAATCTTTTTTTCCTTCTCTCATTTCCTTCACTGCCTGTTTTACCTGGACATCTCACTCCTGCCCTCTCCATTTTCCATTCTCATCCCCTCTAATTGATGGGCTTGCCTCACCCACTACTTTGCAATTAGCCTTTGACTATTTTTTTTACACAGTCCCTGACAGCACTTAGCTCTAATCTTGTTTACTCTTCCAGCCTGTTAATTCATAACCCCTTTTGCATTATTCAAAACATTTATTCAAGTGTGAACCTCTCACAGTTCCAGCATGCTTGGCATCTCTGGGTGGACACTTCCACAATATCTGTGATGTTGAAGGAAATTTATTACATCAGACAACCACGAGGAACTCATGAAGTCCACAAAAACTTGGGATGTGGCCGCTGGAAACAAACCAGTGCAGCACAAATGTTACTAGGCCAGGTCACCAATTCCAGCAGCCAGGGCACAACCAAACTCTCCTTTACCCACCTGCCAGGACACTGTGCTGACCAACCTTTTGTCCACAGCCACTGCTCCTTTTGTGTTTTCCCCCCCTACACTTCAGACATCCAGTTTTCCAGAGTAGAAATACCCAAAGTTTGTTTCTTAGCAAGACCTTTCTGGTCTTCATTAGAATAGGTATGGGAATTAAATAAATTGATGTATATTTTGCTTTAGTTTCACCACTCCTTCACGCACAAACTGACCTTCATTTGAGTAATGAGTGACACAGCATGCCTTTTACACACCAGGGAGATTTCCTGTGCTCTCAAGACTTTTTCTGCCCTGCAGAGAATCTGAACAAGACCAGCAATCTTTCTGACTGACCAGAAGGATTTGACAAGAATTCTCACCCTCTCCACGACCAGCAGTGGGCTGGGTTATCTGTGCCTGTGCTGGGGGAAATTTCACGTGGGGTGCACCAGAATGGGCACAGAAACATGGAATATTTGCATTTCTGATTGTGGCTCCAGTGACTGTGCCACTTCAGCTCAACACCAGGAGTCAGATTTCTCCAAGTCCCTTCCAGAGGAATTCACAAAGCCCAGTGCCAGGTCATTCCCGAAGCAGCTCCTCGCTGAATTAAGTGGATCACCACACACACCCTCACACTATTGACTACAAATCACCCACGGCAAGTCAGGAGGAAATGCAGAATCAATGGCAGGAAAAGCAAATCCTACACTTTAAGTTGCCTTGGTATTGACTTCAGCTTTACTGGAACCCAGACCATGTCAGTCTGGGGTTACTTTTCCCTCCTCAGTGTGACTATTGGAATGCAGGACTGGTGCTGTTTTCTTTTTAACAGCAGGTGCTGTGCACAAACCCACTCCAGAGAACAAAGGTAACCATACCTGATCCTTTCCAGAGCCAGCAGCACCTGAAAAGGGTCAGGGAGCTCAAGGATCTGTGACAAGGTGCCTGCAGGACCCGTCTTTGTTCTAGATGCCATTTTAGGTACCATTTTTGGTACCCAAGTTTCCAGTGGGGGGTCCTGGGGTGTGCTCAGACTGACACAAGCTGGCAGAAAACACAGAGGAACCAGATCTACCCCTGGATCCTGACATGTCAAACACATCCTCTCCATCATCTGTGCTGGGAGATGTGTCACACACTTCCTTACTAAAGCAGAAGATCCTCAGGGGACCAAAAAAAGGCAGCAGTGAGAGAAAATGTTTCTTTTCTGCAGCACAGGAACATGGAAATCAGATACATCTGCACTGCACTACCTCACTACCTTAAGTCCTGGACCAGCATTAAGAAGAAAAATTAAATTTTATTATCTTTTTCATTTTGCACTTACTATTTAATCCATTTAATGGGATTTCACCCTGTGATTCCTACATCTCTGAAGGAGGTCAGAGTAGATGATCACAGTAATGTCTTCTGGCCTGCAAATCTAGGAAATCACTGGGCCATTATAACCTCTCAAAAATACGCAATTAAGAAGTACTTTTAACACCAGCAGCTGCCTGAGATTCAAAAAGCCTCTCTGGCTTATCTGGCTTAGGAAACTAGAGGAGCAGAAAAAACTCAAACTGTTAAAGCTTCCATAGTTTCCCAAGACTTCTAACAATGGAGGTAAAAAAGCTTCATATTGAGATGACAAAATGGTACCCACTATATACCATCATCAGTCTTAAAAAATCCCTCAGACACTGAAGTCAGTTTAAGCTGGAAGGCTTGTCTAGAATCCATATCTGAAGAATATGAATGGTAGAAGCAGAAATGGGGTTGGATTAATTGGTGCTGGTGGGAGGTTTGAAATGGGGTTTATCAGGTGCCACGTGCCTGAGGGGCTCAGATGGGTCATTTCACGTGCCTGGTGAAACACAGGGGCTGAGCACTGGCAGCACTGAATAATCCAGCCCTGGACTCACAGGAGAGGAGGGCTGCACGTCCTGAGGAAAGACAGTGATGAACAAGAACAGGAATGAGTTAATTCTTCTTAAAAGAGTTAAGGAAAAGGCACAGCTGGTCTGTTTTGGCCCATTACCTGGCTGAAGCAGGATTTTACCACTTTCAGGAGAGAGAAATGCAGGCAGATGCTGAATTGGAGACAGAGCTGGGTGACATTTCCAGTTCAGAGCCATAACAAAACTCTGCAGAGATTTGGATCTGAAATTATCATCCCTTTATCAAAAACACAAAACTGGACTGATCCTAGAGCTACTCTCTGACTTCCACTCTTCTGAGTTCCTCCTGAGGAAAACCTCATGTTCCACCACTGTAAGCATTTCGTGATGAAGTGAGGACACAGCTGTCTAAAACACCAGTAAGGCCAATAAGCAAGGTGGTTACAAAACTTCAACCAGTTAAATTTGCAAAGCTTATGGGAGTTAATGTCCCTGAAGAACCCTCAGCTACTCCAGCCCAAGCCAGCAGAGCACTTTCCCATCCCAGAAACCCCACACAGCAGCCCAGCACCTCCCAGCACTGGGTGCTCACATCCACAGGAGCTGTTTGTGAAAGCTGGATAACTCTGATATTATGGGGCTGCACTTTTCTCCTGCACACAAATGCTGCTCTGTGCTGAAAGGGAAGCACTGCTGAAGGGGTTTATTTCCCACTGGTTTCTGGAGGCAACAGAGCACTCCAGGATCATCCTCACACTCTGACAGCAACAGCTCTTGCTGACCCTGCAGAGCACTGGGGTTAGATAATAATGACTTGGATTACTCTGCAGGTGAGACTGTGTTTTATGCACTATACACAACCTTTACCACGCTGCACAAGGTCAAAGAAGAGGCTGCTCAGGGCAGGGAAGTCTGCAAGTAGCTCACAGCCCTTAAAAGTGGAGAGGGAGGTGTGTCCCAGGGAGCAGGGCAGGGTCAGCACGGCTCTAAGAGGAATTACTGCCAGTTTTGGGACTGAATTCAGGGAGAAGGGCAAGGCAAAAGCATAAGGAACACAGCTCTCTAAAAGGGAAGGAGCTGCAGAAATGCAGGACANNNNGGAGGTGCAAAAATACAGGAAAAAAAAAAAAAAAAAAGGACCAGGAGATAATTCTGGAGGTGCAAAGTACTTAGGAGGAAGGCTGTAAATGCAGGTTTTCAGGGGAAATGAAAGGTTCAGAAGGAAATGAAAGAACTGTCTGGAAAAAGCAGAATTAACTTCCTAGCAATTACTTCTCATCCCTAATAGGAAAAAAAAAATATGGAGGAAAACCACCTGCACAAAAGCAAACACCAACTGAGAAAGCAGTTGTGATTTAATAAAAATGTACTGACCAATTCTAGTTCTGCAAAAGGAAGCTGGAAGTGAGCACACACAGCTCCTTTCCTTTGGGTTCTTGCATTCCAGAGGTGAGCAGGCACCTCCCCTACCAGCACCAGTATCTGCCACCAGTGTATTTCCAAAGTCCAGGCACCAGCACCCTCAATTACAGTTTGTTTTTACAAACAACAGCTTCACAAACCCCTTGGCTCTCCAGAGGGGCTGAGCCGAGCTCAGAAACCATCACAGATTAAAGCACAGATTAAATATCTTCACCTGAATCCATCACAGGCTCGTGCAATGGTTTGTGGAAGGAGCCTGAAAAAGCCTCTTTTGACAAGCCCTGGCCATGGGCACTTGCACTGGGCCATGCTGCTCCAGCCTGCTCTGTGACAGATCCTCAGTGTAGCCTTAACAACACACCACTTCTCCCTATTTTCACACTCTTGCCCTGATCTTTTTCAGCCTCCTGGTGTTTGCGTTTTTGTAGTGGAGTTTCTCACAGATTTCCATGTGAACAAAGTGATGTTATTGTAACTGTCCTTGTTTATCATTCCCTCTCCTGGGGAGGGACAACTGATGGTTGGGACATTCTGGTTTGACCAGTGTGGTTGGAGAGGTGGCAGCCTCATCCTCCAACCCATGGTCAGTGTCAAGAATCCACACAAACCAAAGTAGGAAAATAAATCTCTCTCTCTTTTTGCCCTGATGATTTGACTCTGTGTGTGTCATTCATCTCATGTCCTATAGCAACACACACTATTTTGCCCTTTTTTTATCTAAAGGCAAGGACAAAGTGCCTCACTGGGGGCAGCACTGCCAAAAGGAAAGAACCTGCACTATTTACCACGTGTTCAGATCAGTAAAGCATTAAAAGCCATCCAGAAGGAATCACATGCAGCCCACCTCGTTTTCAATGTAGTATTTTATCTTCTCTTTTTTTTTTACTTGGTTGGTACAAATGATGGGCCAACTAGAGAGTGAAAATGATTTCTTNGCTCGTGCAATGGTTTGTGGAAGGAGCCTGAAAAAGCCTCTTTGAGACAAGCCCTGGCCATGGGCAGGGGCATTTCCACTGGGCCATGCTGCTCCAGCCTGCTCTGTGACAGATCCTCAGTGTAGCCTTAACAACACACCACTTCTCCCTATTTTCACACTCTTGCCCTGATCTTTTTCAGCCTCCTGGTGTTTGCGTTTTTGTAGTGGAGTTTCTCACAGATTTCCATGTGAACAAAGTGATGTTATTGTAAACTGTCCTTGTTTATCATTCCTCTCCTGGGGAGGGACAACTGATGGTTGGGACATTCTGGTTTGACCAGTGTGGTTGGAGAGGTGGCAGCCTCATCCTCCAACCCATGGTCAGTGTCAAGAATCCACACAAACCAAAGTAGGAAAATAAATCTCTCTCTCTTTTTGCCCTGATGATTTGACTCTGTGTGTGTCATTCATCTCATGTCCTATAGCAACACACACTATTTTGCCCTTTTTTTATCTAAAGGCAAGGACAAAGTGCCTCACTGGGGGCAGCACTGCCAAAAGGAAAGAACCTGCACTATTTACCACGTGTTCAGATCAGTAAAGCATTAAAAGCCATCCAGAAGGAATCACATGCAGCCCACCTCGTTTTCAATGTAGTTTTTTATCTTCTCTTTTTTTACTTGGTTGGTACAAATGATGGGCCAGCTAGAGAGTGAAAATGATTTCTTGGGAGACACAGGTATCACAACCATTACATGCTGCTGATTCCGAGGGTGAGGCATGGTGTTATGCAGGAAATTGCTGCAGTGTTAAATTTCATTGCAACCCATTCGCTGTGAATTGATGCAGCCAAATAAAAAAGAGTTTATTACAAGTCCTTCCATAAGAACTGCTAATTAGAACTACCATTCACTCAGTTACCTGAGTGGAGCTCAGGTTTAGTCTTAGACCTGCATTTGAAGTATTTCCCCGGCTGGGGGACAGAAATTTTCCTTCCCATCTCAGAGGCAGTTTTTATATCATTTGAATCATGTCTGTAAAGGATAAATGGAATAAATGAAGCCCATCCCTTTGAAAAACAAAGCTAGACTCCCCTGTGTTATAGGTTAACATAGCTTAGAGGGTTTTTGTAAGGACTTTGGAATGGTTTTAGAAAAGGTAGGGACTTATTAGCAACTAGCTTTTAGATTTTGAGACAAACAAAAACAAGTAAATGTGAAACCATTACACCCTACAGATAGACTGCTGCTCCTGCACTTGGTGTGAGCTGAAAAGGAAGAAACCCCTTCCTGGGAACTCTGTTTTTTCCAGACATCCCCTCCTCCTCTGGAGGGTTCACTTGAAGCCTTTTTGTGGCATTATGTAAGAGGTGAATTACCAGTGTGGCAACAGCACTGGTCTGCTTGTCCTTCCAGTTTCCCAGAGAACAGCAAGCACAGGTTTTATGAGACAAGTGAAATGGCAATCCAGTGGTAGCTGAGGATCCCTGGTGACTCCAGCCTCAGGATTGCCCACAAAGCCAATTATACTGACTCTGGCAACATTGCCAGGCACTTAATCAAATTACTGCTTTGGAGAATTATTTGCTTAACTCATTTTCTGCCTTCAATCATGGTGGGATATTACCTGGAAAACTGCAGATATTATGTATTTCAGGTTTTAAAAATAACTTTACTCTTTGTTTTAACAGGCTGGGTCCAATTCTAACTTGCTGTTTGTAGATCTCCTCCTTTAATACACCACTAAAAATTATTGCATAATCAGGCCACTTAGTTATGATATGACCATTTGTTTACATGGCATGTTTTAATGAATCATTAATATATTCTGTGGGCACTTTAAGTAATGTGCCCTTTACTTTGGTATTTCACAATACACCCCAGGCTTAATGGCCCATTAAAAGATGCCCTGTTGAATCTTGTGGCTTAATTGATGCACTTTTGCTGTTTTGATATTATTTTCAGGAAATATGTTTTTGTTTTCAGCGAGGAAGGGCAGCACTAAATTGGAAATGAGCTCAAAAGGCCATCTATTAAATGGAAACGTGGGTGTTTTCTTTATCATTTTTTCTAATCCTCCCGGTGTTCAAGATTATGGCACATTTAGATTTAAATTACCAGATTGGTTGATCACAGCAGGGAACAGAGTAAGCACATTACTTCTGTTTTGACAGAACAATATAAGATTTTTATACATTTCATTAAACAGAACTACTTAAAGAAAAAAAAAAAAGTCTCACTGTGTAGCACCATCTTTTACTCATGAACATCCTGTTGAAAATCCAATTAGTATTTTCAGAAGGAAAAGAAGTCCTGCAGTTAAACCCCATTGTCACAGCAGACATCCTGAGTATGAAATCAACTTCCAATATTTAAATTTTTTCCACAATCAACCTTTGCAGTGCCAAAAATTTATCATCAATTATACTTTAACTTAGGACTTTTTTTCCCCCTTATCTGTTTTTCTAATTCATGCAGAGAAAATGGAAGTACATAAATAAGCTTAATAAGAACCCTGAAAGCATTGGCCTATCTGCAAAGAGGAGCTGGTCAGGAAAAATGCTGAGGAGTGGACTTTCCCTTCAGAGCAATGTTTCATTCTTAGTGATTCCAAGAATACATTGTGAGACTGTATTTGTCTTTTTCACGGGGAGCAGATAACTGGGAGCAGAGCAATTCCTGTTATTCCTGTTATTCCGTGGAGGTAACAGGAATTTTTCAGCCCAGAAGCCAGCGCCACAGAGGGACAGAATGCATCTTTATGACAGTAGGCATAAAGTGTGCACTTTTCAGAATTCACACTGGATTAAAAACAAGCAAACAAAAAGACCCCGCTTTGTTAACAGCTCCAGCTAATGAAGAGAACACAGAATACTAAATTGAAGGCACTAGACCAAAAATATTCTGGTTTCTTCTGCCCTCCTGCTTCTCATTAAAAACCTGGGAAACAAAGAAAGGATAACAGTCTGAGCCTATGACACAAATTAAAATTATATATATATACACAAAGCCAAAGAGGAAATAACATAAACTCTGGGCTCAGAAATTATATTCAAGAGCCAGATGAAAACTTGGTACAGTGAGAAAAATATACTGCCACGTGAACACCTCGTGTCCCCAAGGATAAAACAGCACTTCAAATTGCTTCCAGCATCTGTATTCACTGAGGCAGCCACAGAGCAGCTAAGTACCTTGTGCAAGTGTAAAAGCACAAGGGAATGCAGGGCTGCTCCACAGTCATAATTCTCCAAATCATGGGAGCCACATGACACCACTGCAGACCTGGTGACCTGCCACAGATGGTCTGGGCTGTGGCACATTATCCAGCTCAGCTTTTCCACCTGTGAAACCCAAATGCCTTCTCCTCCTTCTCCTATGAGAGAGGAACTGACAACTTGCTGCCCGGGCCTGATTTAAAAACATAAATTCAATTTATATTTTTATCCTAGCAACACACAAAAGTATCTCTCTGCTCCAACATATCCTGCCTGAATTAAAATCTTTTCAGAGATATCTTCTCATTAGTTTTAGCTTAACATAGCAACACTGCTCAAATCTTTTTCCCTCTTTCCTCAGTCACTGCCAACTTGTTGGAATCGATGATCTGGGATAACCTGCACCTCCCATCCTTTTCTCTGTCCCCAAATCCAGCTTATGTGTAAATCCTGCAGGTGCTGTCTATATATCAAATTCAGATATGGCTTTTCTCATCAGATCACACTGGAAAAGCTCTCTCTGGGCTCCAAACACCTTTTCTCTTTATTAAAACAACATGGAGTATTTTTCCAGGGGTTTGACAAATGCAACTCTGTCCCTGCTCACATCCATTTGCAACATTTTTGAAAAGATGATTTTAGCACTCTGTCACTTTGACCACATCAGCTGTCCTCTCTGTCATCTTTGGCATCATTTTGTCTTCCTTTTATGTTCCATCAAACAAAAAGCATCTTCATTTTCTGAGCTTTCCCTTGCCTGTCCCAGCCTTGTCATCTCTCATCCTGCACTGAGCAACAGGCTGTCACTTATCCTTGGGCAGAGACTTCCACCTTCAGCATCCACTCCCTACAAAAACACAAAGGCAGCTTCATCCCCTCTGCCCCTGCCGCCTTCACTGTGGGGAAACGACACACTTTGAGCATCTCCAAAGTTACTCACAGCCCCTCAGCTCCCTGCACAAAGATTCTTGTGCTGATACTGGCCACCCTTGGAGAGCTGCACACCACCTGCTGCCACCACTCTGCTTCTTGTGCAAAAAAACCACAAAAGCAGCTTCATCCTCTCTGCCACTGCGGCCTTCACTGTGGGGAAACGACACACTTTGAGCATCTCCAAAGTTACTCACAGCCCCTCAGCTCCCTGCACAAAGATTTCCTGGCTGATACAGCCAGGAGTGGCCAACCTTGGAGAGCTGCACATCAGGAATTCACAAAATTCACAGAATCACAGGTTGGAAGAGACCTCTGAGATCATCGAGTTCAACCCAGTCCCAACACCTCAACTAAACCCTGGCACCCAGTGCCACATCCAGTCTATTTTAAACACCTCCAGGGGTGGTGACTCCACCTCCTCCCTGGGCAGACCATTCCAGCACTTTGTTATCCTTTCTGTGAAAAACTTTTCCATAAGATCCAATCTACATTTCCTTTGGTGCAGCCTGAGGCTGTGTCCTCTCCTTCTGTCAGTGCTGCCTGGAGAAAGAGATCAACCCCACTGCCCACAGGCACCTTCCAGGGAGTTGTGGAGTGACAAGGTCACCCCTGAGCCTCCTTTTCTCCAGGAACTATCACTGCTGCCACCACTCTGCCTCTTGCCCCCATGCCTTCAGCCACCAGTTTGGTGTCACTTTTGTCTGTTCAGTGTCAGTGCAGAGCAGAGCTCACTCCTTCCCTGCACAGCCCCAGGCTGGGCTGCTGGGCACTGTGCAAGTGCAAAAAACAAAAAACAACAAACAAAACTTTTCCCTGCCCTTGGCTGTGCTGCTGCCCAGGGAACAGCTCTGTGTGAGCAGCTCTGCTGCTCCTCCAGCACGGTGTGGACACCTCAGGGTGCCAGGAGCTTCCCAGAGCACTCCAGGCTCCTGGTGGCTGCTAAGGGCTCCAAGGATTTTCAGACCATCAAGTACTGACAGGTAAAAGCCTTTTTTTATTGGAGAAATATGAAACACTGCAGGTCTTGGTCTTCTTTTAAGAAACACATGTGCCACAAGCTTTCATTTTGTGTCGTGGGGTTTTTTCTTCTCTAAAGATCAGAAATCTGCCAGAAGGCACTTCTTTGCCCAAGCAATAATTTCCAGGGCAGCAGATTTTCTTCTATAGTTGAAGGCCTTTATGTCTTGCAGAATCACTTCTGCAAAGGTCTCAATTCCCCATCCCTGGCAAGTGACAGATGCTCAGGTCACTTGTTATATGTACTCAATACAAACAAGATGGAATTTGATTAAACAACTAGATAAAGCTATAGTAATGCTAATCTGGGTTATCAATTCAGACTGAAAATAAAACATCAAGAACCAGACAGCAGGTTCTTGAAATGAACACTAACACACGTGCCTGGCTGGTAAAGAGACCATTAGGATACAGATTTCCAGAGTATTGGCACCCCATGAGCAGAGGCAAAAAGAAAAGAGGAGTTTGGATAACCTGGAAAAGGCAGAGAGAAAAGGGAAATGCCATTAGGAAAGTGCAAGAAATTTACAGATATTGGAAGGAAAATTCTTGGAGTACTTCAATTTTTCTTTCCTAAGAGAACACAAAATGAACCAGAATCTTGGTTCATAAATCTGCGTTAAAATCTCTTGACCTAATACACTGAGCTTTGATCTACTCACATCAACCTCCATCTTCAACTAATCATTGAACTGGGTGGCAGCAGGACAGGTACATCTTTCCAAAACCTACTGGACAGTAACTAATTTTAAAGATTGGTTTGCAGTTTGTAATGACATGGTTCTTGTATAAATCAGTACAGTCTCACATGCTACACTGAGCAAGTCAATAAATCACTTACCAGTAACACTTGCAGACCCTTTATTATCAAGTGCCCTTTGAAACACTTCCTGCCCCTTTCACATAATATTTCCTATCTTCAGGTGTTGGTAGAAAGGTATTTTATCATTTGTCTGTCTTATTGGAGACGTTTTATGCTTAACTGCTTAGGTGCTCAAAGATTCAGCACACTCACATGAAAGTTTTTTCTCCCTCCTCAATACCCTTGAAAATTCCAGTGAAATCTAAACAAACAATGACATATGGAAGTGTAACCCCATAACTAGGTGAAGTCCATGACCAGCAACAAAATATTATGGGATTTGCCCCTTAAATCAAAAGAAATAAATCTCCTAATTTTCAATGGAATCTGCTTATAACTGCTTATGACCAAAGAACATGTGGAGAATTATTCATCTTACTCCTCTGGTGAATAATTTTGGAAAACAAAGGGTTTATTTGTGGTGAATTGGTGAAAAAGTAAGCTTGATCAAATAAATTACCAACTACAAACTTTGTTTTAATTAGCAAATCACCTAGAGGGGAATTTATGTACATTAGAATGCAAAAGGATTCAGAGATAGTCATGTAATTGTTTGTCTTCATAAACAAAAACAAAGCCCTTCAAGAAAGAGGGTAAACACATTTAGATACCTGAAGAGGAGAGGAATGAGTTATGTTACTTAAATAGCCCAGCCATTCTATAAAGTTTTCTTTATAAAAAACCACCTTTATACTGCAACAACCAGCTCCTGACATCTGCTGGGCAATGAGCAGAGGGAACTGGGGAAATGAGTTTTCTTTGGAAATTCTCCTTTACCAGCTTTTCCTACACTCAGTTCCACATTGTGCTCCTGCTCAGCCTGGGCTCACAGAGGCCAAAGTGTAGCTCAGCACAGCTGGGAC